>JAZHYW010068097.1:0-144774 GCA_037355805.1 Ixodes ricinus
GCGATTGCTCCCGACGGCATTTCGCTAAATGGATTGTACTTTTACCGCCAACGGAGAACGCTCAGAAAAAGAAATCGTTACGCGATGAATGGGTAGGCTCACATTATTAAGCACCACGCATGCTTGTCGTATGCGGCGATGAACCGTTGGGGACCTTCGTCGATACCGATCAGAGACGTTCAGCTGGCCCCAACGCTACCGGTATTTTTTTTCTTCTTTTTTCATGCCTACCTTTACCGACGTGGTTATCCATCTGTGCTTGCACTTCGAAGCTCTTGGACACAGAACGAGCATTTCGGTAGCTGAGTGGCACAATTATTACGAGTGTTATCGTACTGAAAGGTAGGGAAATGCTACAGGCTACAGGCCAGCTGTTTGCAAATCAATAGATATATGATGGTTCAACGCTTAGCTTTAAATCAGGCGGCAGGATGTGCCACCTAGAAAGTGTAGTAGTAACCGCTGATGGCGCTAAAACTTTTTATTTTAGATTTTTACAGCACGAACATCGATCACGCTACAGGCACATATATGTTAGTGAGGCAAGTGAGTGCCAGTGTTTTCTAGATGAATACAAAGAGTGTTTGCAAGTATTATTGGTATATAGGTGCTCTGTGTATTTAAAGTGGCAGGCTGGACACCTCTCTTAATCTAGCGCTTCCAAGTGCAACATGATATGAAAGGAATCGGCTAAAGTAACACCGCACGGCATTCTTCCGATTAGTTTGGTTTCCGATTCACGCAGTGATCAGCTTATTCATGCCATGTTGCCCCATGCTCGTTCCGCGCGTGTAATAAAGCAGAAGCTACAACAATCTCTTCATTCCTAGTCACTAATCCGATAAAGTAACATGCACTGCATGCTCCCGATAAGTTTCGGTTTGAGATTCACGCAGTGAGAAGCTTACTCAAGCAACGTTGCCTCATGCCTTTTTCGCACTTGTGATAGCAACACAAGTTACAACAATCTTTGGCTTCAAGTCTCAGTCTTGCGTTGTTCAATAGACCGATCTCACCAGGAGTTGTGCGACGCCACCGCTGCCGCGGTGCATCCTGGTACCTGTAGTTCTCCCCAGTTTTCCGGACGCGTCAGGGCGCATTGTACGCCCGGCGTTTGGAAATTCTCGGGTTAGCACGAGACTTTTAGGCGAGTGTTTAATCATGGTTTTCAATTGGTGGCTTCACCTGTTGTATGCCACGGAGCTATAGTAACAGCACCAGGCAAAAAGGCCTCGTATATTATGTCTTACCGAAAGAAGGAAGCATGGCAAAGAAAGGTAAACAGAGCCGGAAGAGCGGCCGGAAAAATAGCGTTTTACGATTTGTTTCGCGATTTGCTTCATAATTTATGTCCAGCCTATTGTACATCAGCTAAAATGTGTAAGATTACAGGGCACGAGACATAGAGCAGGCCGAACTGTTCCGTCCGTTGGAATCTCTGAGCTTTCGCTCCGTAGCGGTCTGTCCGATGGTTTATCACAAATAGGACCTCCGCACTGCTTTGCGGAGGCCATTTTAAATACACTTTTTGATGACGTATTTTGGTGGTTATAACTGTTATTGCGACATGTTTCAAGCAACGTGTGCTTCAAAAGATCGGGACAATCACTAAAAAAAAAGAGCAGCGATTCACGATTTGCCTCACATGAAGTAAAACAACTTTTTTTCGGAAGCAGTTTTTATTATTCTTTTTTTCCATAGAAACGTGAAAACACTGCATAATGCAATTTAGAAGTGCAACACTTACCGCCAAAAATGTAACAAACGGACCTCATTCATTTTGTGGTGGTCTATTAGGCTGACATTACTGATCCATTCTGCATTAACACCAATGGAGACCGCAGAAAAAGCTTTGCCCCGTCGGACGACTGTTAGCGTTCGGAGCTTGCGCAGACAAAATAAAACTGAATAGAAACTGTACACGAAAAATCATCTCCACCCCAAGGTTTTAGGTATCCGGCATGGTTGCTTCTTTTTGACAAATGCCAATTGTTACGGCGCGTCAGGCATGGCCTTTCTGTAGAACATTTCTTCTTTGTGTGCAGGCCTCTCCCGCAGTTCGTCGGTACCCTGACGCACAGGCTGTCAACCCGAATGAAACAACTTTTAGAAAACTATCGCTCACTGAGAAAGTACATTCAGCTCCTCTTACTTCATTGTTGATTAAACGCTATGCACAAGACTGAGCACTACCAAGCTCAGTTTTTCACCAACACATTTGACGCTGTTCTGCGGTGCTACACCAAGCCGATGGTCCCTCGAATTTTCTTGTTCTTTGCCATTGCACTAGAATGACTAGATGTTCACTTGTTTCCAAGTTAATTGAGACGTCCGAGCAACCGGAACGCTCGAGTAGCGGCGTCGTTTTTTTCCCGCGGCCGCAGTGGGCTCACGCGTTGACGAAGGCGAAGAAGCAGACGACAAAGCGATTCTAAAGCGATAAGACGACTGAAACAGCTTTTCTGCGCTTGCTGACAAACTAAGGCATCGCATACAATACAATCTTATGAAGTACAGACATGCAGGAGATTCAAGCTGATACCGGGGTGTACCAAACGATAATCTACGATGATGTACGCGCAGCCCTATGTAGCCGGGAAGCCGGAAAGGGATGACATGAGAAAGAATGCTCCAGAGATGGTTGTAATGAGATTACTGAAATTGAATTACAGTAAGTAAATTACTTTGAGAGTCATTTGTAATGTAGCTCATTAGTTTTTGATGCCGGTAATTAAGTAATGTAATGAATTACTCTAGTGGTGGTAATTGTAATTGAAATCGTAATTACTTTTTTGATATTTCAGGCATGTATTTTTTTTATTTGCCCAAAAATGAAAAAAAAAGAACAGTTCTTGCATTTGCAAAAATAAAAATAAAAAATATAGTCTTTAAAAAATAACAAAAAAAAAGGACATATGCGATTTTTGTTGTTGGCCGCTGGGTCGTGTGACGGTCGGACTGGGTGCCTTTATGTGCGCGTTGCTTGAAGGCACTCTAGGTCGGATTAGAGTTTCGTGCCACCTAAATCCTGCTGGGTTTGTGTTGCTGCGACCAAGAGTAGGCTTCCCCAAACATGGCTTTTGTCCCCCTTGGAGATTATTTTGCCCCTAAATTCACACAAAGAAGACACAGCCCACAGGAATAATCAATAGCAAGGCAATCCGAACCCAGACGCATCCGGGAATCGACAGCGTCCGCTGTAGGTATTTCGGAAAAAACGTGAGCCCACAACACGGACAGACCCAACGTCAGTCGGTTCGGTTTGGAAGGGCGTATTGGTTCGCCTTATCTGTCTTTGCTTTTGTTTTGCCCACTGGCTTGGTGTGGGGTTGACGGTTGTTACTTTGCCATTGCAGAGCAGAGTGCGTCCCCTCTTTTAGGCCTGGTTCACACTTCTAGCTAATCCGCTGCCGCCGAAGCGGAATCGGCCGCGGCAATGCACAGTGGACGCTACGCCCGGCGGCCGAATTCTTGCAGATTCGCCCGCCGATTCGCAAGTGTGAACCAGGCCTTAGAGCGCAACTCTTAGCTGCCCGTTTCCGGCTTGAGCGGCGTCGCCGTCGGCGTCGGCGTAAACGCGCGGTACGTTATGGGACGTTTCCCATGATGACGTCACACGTAACGTCACGTCTGTCTTCACGAGGGTCACTAGTAACGTCACTCGTGACGTCATCGCGGGTTGCATTATGGGTAAATGTCCCCGCTAAATTTAGCGGGAAAATTTCCCCACTAGATTTAGCGGAAAAAATCACGCTAAAATTAGCGGATAAATTTCCCTCTAAATTGAGATGGAACATTTCATCGCTAAATATAGCGTAAAAATTGTCCCGATAAATTTAGCGGAATATTTTCGCCGCTAAATTTAGCGGAAAATTTTCGACACTAATTTTAGCGGAAAAATTTCCCCGCTAACTTTAGCGGAAAAAAGTTCTCCGCTATATTTAGTGGAAAAATTTCTGAGGAAGTTTGGCGGAAAATTTTTTCTGCTAAATTTAGCGGAAAATTTTTTCCGCTAAATTTAGAAAAAAAATTTACGAGAAAATTTTGCAGAAAAGTTTTTTGCTAGATTTAGCCGTAAATTTAGCGAAAATTTCCCGCTAAATGGGAGGCGAGCAGGAGAGGAGGAGGAGGGTACGAATGAGGAGGAGGGGCATGCCCTCCTCTTTGTACGTTCTCCTCCTCCTCTTCAAGAGCTGCGCTCTAATTCGGCGTTGCAGGGGATTGTAAACGTCTTTCATTTTTTGCTTAGCTCCTCCCTTAAAATATATGGAACAGTAATTTGAAAGTAATTTCATTAATTTTATGCAGTAATTTTTAATTGTGATTCATTACTTTCCTGTAATAGTAATGTTTAATGTAATTTAATTACATTTCAGTCGTTTTTAAAAAAGCCATTAGTAATGTAATTTAATTACAATAAATGAGTAATTTGGCCACCTCTGGAATGCTCACACCGAGAACAAATCCTAGGCGTTAGGGACACACACAGAGAACCAACACAACACCGTGTCTCACCCTGTGTGTTCCACGCCATCGGGTTGCTTTCTTAGTATGAACACAGACTTCCCGCCGACTGAACCTGAGATGAAAAAAATGGCATTCACCAGAACAAAAGTTCGCAAATACTCGCTGTAATATCCTTCGCGCTTCCTGTTTCTCTTCGCGGCCCAGTCCTTCCACACCTCATTCCTCTCTCTTTCTTAATCTCTCTTGCGGTCTACACTTTACCTCGTTCAGTATTATTCTTCCGACGTCCCCGGCTAAGAAACTCTCCAAGAAACAAAAAACCCTGCGTGCCCCTCTTCAGAACTGCCGTGTCGCCTAACTTTCCCCTTTATTTCTGCGCTCTTACCACACGTCCCACCTTGTCCCCGACTAAGAAACCAATACTGTCCCTGTTTGTCATTCTGAAGGACACTCTCTGGAACACCGCACTCGACGCTCAAGCCGTCCCCCGCCAGAAAGGCCAAACACACAAAAAGAAAAACAGGAAACAGCTCAGGCATGCAACGCGGGTGCTTAGCAACGCAGCACCAAACGCGACTGGCATCCTCTTCTTTTTTTTTTCCCGGACTTTTCTGCTTTAATTTCACTCCCTATTCGTTCGTTCCCTTTTTTCCCCAAACTTGCGAACATATCTGTATTTGCGACTCGCCACACGAGTAAGCGTGCAGGAGAAGCCGTCGCCGAGGAGGTCTTGGGTTCTTTCTTCGAAGCGGTTCGGATCGCGAGCCAACCTCCTCGGCCGCATTCTCCTTTAACTTGGCGTTGCGAAAAAGTCTGCCGGCCCGAAATTCAAATACCTCCGAAACGAGGCCTGTCTGCTCGCCAAGCCTTCCCTTCTTGGCCGAGACGAAGTCAACAAAGAAGGAATCCGGAATGAAACGAGACAGAGGAAAACACAAACGGCGAGGGTGGTGGGTGTCTTCGCTTCGGTGTTTGAGTTCCGGATCAGCGCACCGCAAGCTCTTCTTTATCACGGCCAGGGGCGATTGTTATTGCCCGTCCGAGCGCGCCCACGCCTCCGAATGCTCCCTTTATTTACCTTTTTTTACGGGGCCACTCCTTTTTTTTTATAACTCCATTTTTTTTTTGTTTGGAGGGGGGAAGTGGGAGGTAGGCTTGTTTAGCCCAGGTTGTGTATCTATTCGCCTTGGGCCTTGTCAATTTGCGGAACTGAACAGCGTCCTGGACGGACCGGGAATGTAGTAAGAATAAAAAAGGACCCTCTGGTTATCGATATATACACGTATACGGTTTATGAATTTCGTTCTGCCTCGCTATCTTTTCCTCCACCGGTTCCTATTCATAACGTCAACACGGCTGTGCTTTTTTTTCTTCGATACAAAGCCAACAGCTGATCAAAAATACAAGATTGTGCGGGTGGAGGACAATTAGCGGCATAATGATGACAGCGCGAATATTGTTTAGGCAAGAATTTCATCTAATAGCAGTGATAAAGGTGTGGCTCCCGCGCCTTAAACACGGACTATCTAGAGTCCCCTGATAGGTCTTTTACAAGTAACGAAAATCAATACAAATGACAACGCACATTTCGCTGGAACAAAATGGCGGCATTCAGTGCAAACCTCCGCTCTGCGCCGCCATTCGCTTCCTAAAACTTGCACTGTCACGCAGACGGCGTTTCAAAGAATGTCGCTACTTGCAGGAAGCTCTTATCTAGGGGCATTAGGACTTCCATGGCACAGCAGCTGTCAGACGGAAAGATAGTTGCGCGTCGGCGATTTAGTTCAAACTTACCCAAAGTGCCTCAGGTAGACCATGCGTTTCATGAAGGGCATCTCAAACAATGGTCTTTTTTACTGTGATGATATTTTACTCTTGTTAGGTGAGAAAGCTCAGAAAGCTAAAGCCACTTTTTTTTTTAAGATGAACTCATATGAGAGTATTTTTTAATGCATTGAAAGCTCATTTTATTCAATTCGGCTGAATTCTTGGGTAGACCAGAATTTTCAATCTGTGTGGACGTACTAATTTGAAGTACTTTGAAATTTAGCTCAATAAATTGATTTGGAAAAACGTTTCAGTAAAAAAAAAGTTTCAGTTCGGTTCGAAGTTGCAACATGTCAGAGCGCTTGAATTTGGCTCCACTTTCAAGTTTGGCTAAAAGTCTTAGTTCGGCCCCACGCTTAAATGTTTCGAAAAACGCTGAAGCAAATAAATCGTCATCTGCGTTTTCTCATAATAATCTATACACCCTAAAGATAATCACTGTGAGGTCCATCTCTTGTTGCGGAAAGTTCTCAGGAAGATTGGGAGGCAGCTCATGCATTCTGCGCAACATCACGGGCATCTAAAGACACTTTGAAAAATCTATAAGTCAAAGCTTGATAGTTTACGTTATTCATTTACTCCTCTTCATAATTCGACTGGGCTACCACTGAAGTGTTGAAAGATCCGCTAACGTAAGTTCGGGTGGCCACCCGTAGTAATATGGCTTGTGTGTCCTCACTCGTTATTTTTTCTGATGTGTAAATTTTGAATTCAACACGTAACTGTTCCAGCACTTTTAAAAGTATGCCATTTAGTCAAATGAGAATTAAAAAAATCAGTGTGTATTTTCTTCATAAAACAGGTTGCGGTGTTTGCAACTCTCCCGTGTATAATAAAAACGAGTGTGAAGATTTTCGTATTGGATTAGACTTCCGGCCCTACATACAATGTGACATATATTTTAGGGGGTAAAAATAAAGACTGTTATTTGTTTTCATCTTCAACGTAATCTTGACCTTCCTTTGGTGGAATTGCACCGACGGCTTTGGCGTTCGGATAATGTATAGAAAGGACCGTCTTTGCGCCTTTTGAAACCTGAGACCCGTCAAATTGAACGTGTAACTGATATTATACCGAGACATGTTGAAACACTAACGTTATCTTTATTGCTTCTTGTCCACGAGGACCCAAACTACTACTTTCACCAAAGCGGAAGAAAGAACGAAGTCTCAAATAAATAATTTGCCATCAATCCCAGATGGCGTCACGCACAATGATAAACAAAGCATTCTCATGACAATTTGCAAAACTCTGAAAAACTACCAAATATTTTTTTTGCATATTGTATTAAATTCACGTTTACGTCCAAAGCTTAAAGCTTACAAGAATTCTGGTAGGTCATGAATGAATCATATAAGTGTCATCTAGAGATAATTATAGGTTGTTGTTGTTTTGTGCGAAATATCGCACGTTAATTTTTAATGGTTGCTGCCATTCAAAAACATTTAAAAGCCACAACAATTAACAGGCCCGGAAACGTTATCTCTTCGTTATCAACATGCAGAAAAAAATTATAAGCATTGAATCTTATGTTTTAAGACTCTAGATTTTATTTATTAAAGCCAAGGGTACAAAGCATGAAATCTTATTTTTCAAGAGTGTACATTTTTTTATTAAAGCCAAGGGAAATTCAGGAGTGAATACTGCAGAGTTATACTCTGTTTCATACTTAGTGTGCAACGCTGTCAAAGCTTTTGGCGGCGAGCATGGGGCTTGATCTCGTTGATTATTTGCAGGCGTTCTCGAGCAAACAAAACCATAGATGAAGCCACGCGCTCGCGCCAGTAGCTTTGACAGCATTGCACGCTAAGTATGAAGCGGAGTATACATTCACGTGACATACCATTTGCAATACCACTATAAAGAGCATTTTCGTCACTTCAGAAATGTCATAATGTATCCAGATGGGCGCCAACTTTTCCGTTCCAACTAAGTATTAAAGGGCCTCTGACACGCCAAAATATTTTTTTTTCATGCTAGGCGTTGAAATGGCATATAAGGACATTACAAAAAAACTTTTTCACTATAGAGTTGCGTAGTTTTTTTTTATAAAAAATAGAAATACGAGGCCCAATTCAAAGTTCCCGCCGTGCACTGTGACGTAACAGTGTACCGCAAGGTGTCGGGGCGGTCAGAAGGGAGGCATCGACCTACGTCACTAAAAGTGGGTTCACCGGAAGTCACGTGAGTTTCACTCCTCGTGCTCTCCGCGACCGCGCCTAAGATTTTTTTTATTCTGCTCTTTGTACGAGCGATTGTAGAAAACGAAGTTTCAGTTCCACTAGCTGTTTATCGCTGCACCGTTGGTTAGTTTGCGTGCTGTAAAATTTGAGGACGAAGAGTCAGTGGATCGACGTGATGGAGGTCAATGATGAAAGCGTTGCGAGTACAAGCCAGTGTACAAGTGCATGCCGTCAGTCCGATGATACAGGGCTATACTGGGCGCAAAACAAGCTATCAAGTTTTGAAAAAAAAACTTTTAGAACGCTCGCAGAAATTAGGATTGCTAGCATACGACACGCCCGATCGCATTGCTGAAGGTTCAGACACCGAGGTCGTTGAATCATCGGATGCTCTCCAGGCTAAAGATGCCTGCCGTCTAAAGAATACGAACTGGTTTGTGTACCAAGTACAAGTAAACGTCAAGCACAAAGTACGTATTTTGTCTAGAACATGAGTAGAACTTGTTTACTAGGTGCACATGCGGCCGATGTATGTCTCTCGGAAATGCATGCAGTGTGATCTCTTCTTCAGTTGCTGAAATACCGGGACAGTCCCTCACACAGCACCTTCTAGGCATTGTAGTTGATCACGTCAATTCACTGACTCCTCTTCTTCTACCTTTATAGCAACATTAAGCGATGAAAATCAAATAAAAGAAACCTTGTCTGCTTGGATCGCTCGTGGAGATGCGGAGAATAACAAAAATATTAAAAAAAATATTACACGCGCTCGCGGTAAGCACGAGGAGGGACACAACTCACGTGACTTCCGGCGATGCCTCCCTTCTGACCGCCCCGACACCTTGCGGTACACTGTTACGTCACAGTGCACGGCGGGAACTTTGAATTGGGCCTCGTATTTCTATTTTTTATAAAAAAACTACGCAACTCTATAGTGAAACAATTTTTTTGTAATGTCCTGATATGCCATTTCAACGCCTAGCATCAAAAAAATTTTTTTGGCGTGTCAGGGGTTTTTTAAGCATGAACAATATTGTAAAACTTTCTCACCAGCTAATATTTGTCCGATAGATGTATTATAAAACACCGAAGTAGCATACCTGTAGTCATATTTGTTTTTGTTCCCTTTGCTACGTTTACCCCACTAACAATATGAGCTAAAACACTCCATCCGTCCATCTTCTGCGTCTGCGGTCCACGCCTGTTGTATTCTTCATTAATTTGTCAAATAGTCCAAAGTATGAGACCTCAAATTTGTAGTCCATTCGTAATTCAAACCACAGCTTAAAAACAAACAAACGAACAGACAAACAAAATACCGGCAGTTGCGTTACAGGAGCACGATGGGCTTTTCACAACTCATATTGCAAAGCAATTGTACATATCGGGATCGCCATTAACTCTAATGCAATGAACATACGTATTTGGCGGAAATCCAAAGCCCTTCCGACAGGATGTAAGACTATGTGGAGGGCCAATTCGTCCGCTCCTTCTGCAGAGGTTGGGGGACGTCAGATCGCCGAGCTCTGATTGGCTCTGTTTGAACGATAGGGGTAGACCTCAAAGCAAGTAGCCTTGCGGTCTACCCACTATCCTTCAATCAGAGCCAATCAGAGCTCGGCGACTTTCTGACGTCACCACAGCCCCTGCAAAAGAAGCAGACGGACTTGTGGTTCGTATACGTTCACATTGCTTCGAAATAATTATTTTTCATGACATAAAACAGATGCTCAAATCTTTTCCGGCTTTCTTGTTTTTTTTTGTTATTGTTTTTTTTCTTCAGTTTGTTACTTTCCTATTCCATCCCAATTATTTTTTATTGCCGACCCAAAAGAGTTATTCTAGTGATGCCTAGGTTACGCACCTCCAAAAAAAGTCGGCGTCCAACAAAGGACAGACGCTCTTCAACAAATTACGACTCAATCAGAACAAAGAATATGAGAGTGGATAACTTGCCGGTTTCACTTCTTTAGCGTGGCTTCATTTATCGCGGTTTATTTTCCCCCCAGTATTATTACGTCGTGAAGTATACAATCCGAAGCCTGCTGCAGAAAGGGCGGTGCCACCAGCGTAATATTATCCAGGACAAAGAAAAACCTTTCGAAACCGATATCATGTTCCGAAAGAGATACCAAGCGAGCGCTGAAGCAATCCGAAGGACTTAAACTCGTCACCGCTCGCTCAAAACCCCAAATAACAAAAATAATGAAAACAAAACATGCATGATAAAAAGAAAAGAAGACAGCACAAAGGGAGGACTAGAGGAAACAACTCCAAGGGCTCCACGACTAGAGCTCCCGAATAAAGAAAAGGAACGTTTCTTGAGATTATATTTCTCAAAGCACACACAGGCCACCCGACAAGCGTTAAAGCCTTTCCGGTGCGGCCACACGGAAATCGCTAGCCTCGGTTCAGTGATCAGAGGTAACGATAAAGTGGAAAGAAAAACCCTTCAAAGGACGCCCCGGGAAGAAAGAAAAACATTAAGCCTAAAACGTCGGAGAATGACGGCCTTTTATTAAGCCTCTGAATTATATATATTTGGCTCCATGCTACAGCCTCAATCTGACGGAGGAGACACAAGCCGTACAGATGCCATCACTCCAAGTGGGCTAACTCTCACCCGAATAACCTTGAAAGCGGTAGCTTTTTTAGGGAATTCAGCACGGACCTTGCTTGTTCCAGTTGGTGCTGGTCGCATCGAAGCAAGGCCATGGGTGAAAGTGTCAGCCAAAGTTACTAGATTAGCTCAGTTGGGGAACTCTCGTGGAAGGGAGCACCCCTTCCCACTTCATTCCTTCCGCCCGCCTCCCGTTGTTTGAAGCGCCCTCTAGATTTTCGTTTCAAAGCTGTGTGTTCTATACAGCACTTCGAAACGCCTTCGAGACGCTGTGCTTCAATGCATGTGTACTCCATGGAATACACTGCAGCTACCATAGCAGCCGGCCTCAAAACGGTGGGGCGTTGAGCGACGGGAGGTGGGTCGTGGGGGAGAGGGGGGTATACTGCTCGTGGAAGCAGCGTCTATGAGCAGTTTCATAACTGAGTTAATCTAAAAACGTTTGTGTCACCAGAGGAACGCAGCCGTTGGTTTTACGCGCGACCAAAGGAACGTGGAGGGGGAAACGGGCCGCTAACACCCTTCCAGCCTGTGCCTATCTCCAATACTCTACTTAAGATACTGTATTTCAAATACGTTTTGAAGTGTTTTGGTATCTTGCAAATACGTTTGATCAAAATTATTTGATACTGTATTTTGATTACATTTCTGAGTATCTTCTACTCACTATCTCAAATATATTTTTGATATTCCGCCATTTTCCGAATTTTTCGGTATGAACTGGCGTGGGCGTGGCAAGAGCAAACGTGAACAGTCTTGCGAGCAATCAAATCCTGTCGCGAGCTCTGATAAGCTAAGGTTGCTTAGACTGAGCTCGTGAAAACATCGCTTTTGTGTCAATCGGGACTCATATTTCACTCCAAAGTTTGTACAATGAAGGTTTTCTGCTCGCCTTCCCAAAGGTGCCTTTTGTTTCCTAGAGTTTTCCCAATAAACTCTTCAAACGAAAGATGTGGTTTTATGGAAGAAAAGATTGGCCACACTCAGGCGCAACGGAGAACGGGTAACGACCCTCAACAACAATGCAGACTTCAGTGTTAAGAAAATAACAAATAGAAGAAAATGACAAGTGGACACACATTTTTGCTTGTGGTATATTTTACCCCGCTACAGCAAAACGTCGAGGTTATTTTCTTTCTTTTTTTGTCGTCAGTCCGGCACTTATTGCTCTCGCGAACACGATCTGTAAGCGAACATTGGTAAGCAGAGAACAGGACAGGAACAGTGCTGTACAAAACGGCGTTCAAGAAACGACGTTCCTGGAACGCGTTCCTTTAAGGTGGAAAGAAGGAATGCCGCCGTTCTATTTTGCATCGGTGGAACTGGAACGGGAGCTCGTTACATTTCTACTGGAACGGAAAAAAGAACGTCGTTCCTTTTTTCGCTCACTGGGATAGTTTTTATTTTATTTTCTAAGAGGGAAATTTTAAAAGTATAAAAACAATGTCTTTACGAAGAGCAGAATCTCGTTAACGTTTTGGTTACTTATACTAAGGTTTATTTTGTGTGGTCCTCGTTTGGTAACAATTGGCTACAGGAGAGCTAGTGGACATTGATTCTTTTTTCCGTGCCCGAGGCTGCGGTGCAAAAAGCAAAACCTTTAGTCAAAGGAAAAGTAACAGAAAGAGAGACGTTTTAAACTCAGCTACTTTTTTGATTCCATGAACACTCATACATTCAGTAATCTAAGGCCGACTACAGCCATCACTGAACTTCCACAGAGACCTACAGTAACTATAAAAGAACAGGTTACCAGACATCGAACGCACCCTCGTTTCCCGAACATTGGTCGCTTAAAAGATACACAAAATTAACCTTTTTTTCTTCTCTCCTTGTCCCCCACCTTCAAACTCAACAACGAATCCAACCTTCACAAAAAAGGACTTGTAGTTTTCAAGACTGACCTCCCAAAAGAGCTACCCTCTTCTTCACCTGCTCGTCTTGCAGACAGCAACATCGAGAAGCAACTGTTGTTAAGTTCGAACATGAGAGTTTGTTAGGTTAAAACGTGTGAGGGTCTTAAAACACTCGTGCAATGTGGGGTAGCAGCACGTTTGACTCGTCTGAAAAGCCCACCACAAACATGAATGCGGTTAAAAGCTGAGATATTAATGGTGAATATATCAAGAAATAAATCTCTGCTTCCGCTTACTTTCTTCTCCAGGTGCCCTTGCCATCACGGCATTCACATTCGTAAATTGCCACTTGATAAGATAGGTAAAAAAAAAAACTTTCCTTAGTCTAATTAAATATGGTAATCGGCAAAATAAAAATGTAACGTATATGTAATGATACGTTCCATAATTTAACTGTAACGGGAACGAGATCCTTTTTTAGATATGAAACTCGTAACGGGAACGCGTTCCAAATTTCACAAAGAACGAGGAACGAGCTTTCGTTCCTTTTCTGAGGAACGTGTACTACACTGTACAGGAATCGAACTACGAGCAGGATGACCTCTCAAAATGTCAGCAAAGCGTCCCTTAACGTTGAGTGCCTTTCTGAACGCAACCTACTTGAAGAAGGTGCGACCAGTGCCGTGGCTATTATGTGGACTCGCTTTGTCATCGATTCACTTATTTCCATATCCCAAGTTTGCTTATAGGCTCCTTGCACTGACGTCACATCGCATACTTTTGAACACCATGTAAAAGGACGAGAGGAAGCTCTTTTGTAAGAATTTTGAGGGACAGGTAAACCTTCTATAATCTTCTGGGAGGAGAATAGCGACGCCTGTGCAAATCCGAGAGGCACAAAGGAGGATCCTGATAAGAGGGGAGCTCCTTCTTCCCCTTTTCTCTGGAGGGCATCGGAAATGACATCATGTGCAAGCCACGTATAGCAACATTACTATAACCACTCAGTTGGGAAATTGCCATAGAGCGTGCTCTGATAAAGTGGCAC
This sequence comes from Ixodes ricinus, assembly GCA_037355805.1. Classification (NCBI taxonomy): domain Eukaryota; kingdom Metazoa; phylum Arthropoda; class Arachnida; order Ixodida; family Ixodidae; genus Ixodes; species Ixodes ricinus. Next base: position 14,002 of record JAZHYW010068097.1, read on the forward strand.
CGATCCGTGCTCGAGAACCGGGCTAATGGCGATCGCAACGCCGCCATTTCTGACGCAGCGGTCACTCGAGAAACTGCACGTGACTTCTATTTTGGCTTCAATCGGCCATTTAAGAGCCGAAACAGATTCGGTGGAGGGGTGGGGTTTCAGGGGTGCCTACCCCGTCTCCCAAGCGGACGCGCCGCTAATTTCTACCGAAGTTAGGATGCGCCTAGGTCGGGACGCGCTACCTGAAGTCACCGCTGAGGCATGGTTGTATAAAAACAATATTAATTCTGCCACAAAACCTTGCAAACTTAAGATTAAAAAAAAACATCACGCGACCTCATTACGTACTAAACTCCAATAAAAGTTACTACAAAAAGTTTTTTCCGTTGGTTTTTACGCAAAAACATTCTTTCTAAAATCTCATGGTGACCACAGTACAGACAAAGGATAAAGACTGGCGCTGTTGTCGTATTTAGCTCGGTCTCGGTGCACGCCAGTGGCCCAGGTTTCAACGGTGAGTTTCCCAACTGAGCGTTCTAGTAACGTTGGCTTATAGTGAACTCTCCATATAGGAAATATGGATTGTATAGTTAGAGGATGCGTCTAAGGTGGCGCACCTTAGACGCAGGACGTGATATTCAGCAATATCACTATAACTAAAGCGACCTATTGTTTTTTTGCCCCAGAAATGTTTTCTAACATATATCAGTGATATTCTGCTCCTTATAGTTCGAGTGTATAGAATAGCCCTACGATTTTTCCCCCGTTTTTTGCTGTTGCGTGCTCATAAACCATTCTGGTTAACCACAGTTGCGCAACTATATACTTTCCCCCGTTTTTTGCTGTTGCGTGCTCATAAACCATTCTGGTTAACCACAGTTGCGCAACTATATACTTGTATGTCACTGGCGTCGATACAAATTACGCAATACGGAAGTATCCTGAAAAGTAATTGAATTACATTCCTAAGCATTTGTACTCTACTCGAGATACTTTACAGTGAAAGTAACTTGTGTAGTATTTTAAATACTTTATGAAGCAGATATTTAGAAACTTAGTTTAAATACTTTTATCGAGTATTTTGTCCTACACTGCACCCTTGTCTCTCCAAACGGACGCTGCGTAATAGGGTAGGAACTGCGTATCAGTAGAATATTCTATACTCCGTTTACCCTTCAGCTGACACTAGAAGCCCCGACTTCAGCGCGAGCTTTCTGCCCTTGCTAACACAAGTGCGAACGCGAACGCACGCGTAACCAAAGCACCGGGGAAGCCAGCGAGCTTGTGCTAAAGGCGGAGCTTCTAGTTTCAGCTTAAGGGTGAAAGGAGTATTGCCGACGTGAACGATCAAAAGCGTTGCTGTGGTCGGCCCACCACAATTGGCCGAATGCTGACTATGACGTCAGCAAAGGATTTCCCAGCGACGCAAATAAGAGGCATGTAAGAACTTCAACTTTGACGGTGTTGGCAGTGTTGCTTTGAGAACGCTATGATTTCAGTCTTTCACCATGCTCATTACAAACACCATCGAACTTGTTGTTCACAAGGCAATGACGTCACGAAAGGTAACCAGAGGGCGCCACCGAAACATCTCGCCGCTAATAGCAGGTGCTGAAGCAATCTACGATCAGGTCGTATGCGCGGGGGCATTTCAGTAAAAATTATGCACTGCCCCCCAAAGGAAGAGGCTCAAAGATGGGGAAGAAGTCCTTTATACATTCACAATACCTCTACCACATGTCACAATGAATATATGATTCCGATAGCGAGTGTTGATGGTTAAAAAACCCTTCAAGTGGCACCTTCGTTGCCTTTGACAGAATGCCCAAGACAGATTGTTCATTGTCCTCGAAGCGAGTTGAACCAAGTGAGAAAAGAACACAACGGTAACGGAGTTGGGGCCACTTGAACATGTGCGAAGAGCTCTAAGAGAGAGGGAGAGAGAGAGAGAGAAAGAACGAAAATAATCTATACTTCGTCGTCGAGGAGTGGAGTTGATTGAGCTTCGTAATTTTCTCGTCATTTGCAAGGGGCCGCGTCGTTTTCCACTTCAAGGCCCTGCCTCGTTTCCCGCCCGCTTAACACGTAATTTGCCGCACTGCCGGCCGCGATTGGGAAAAGGATCAGCGCTGGCAGAAAACATTTGTCTCCCGAACAAGGCTAGTGGGGGAAGCGGGGATATATTTTTCTGAAGCCCCGATGATACGGGCTTCGTTGAGAGGGAACGAGTTTCGCCCTCTAGCGGCAAACCGATTGTTCATGAGCCCTGGAGGTCTAGACGCGTTGCTTGCTGGCGGATCGAGAAGGAACTGCATTCCTCTCCGCGTTCAAAAAACTCCCAAGATTTCGTTCCCATAATTTTGTTTTGCTTTTATTAGGGTGGAATTATGATGCCTGAAACGCGCATGGAAGTGTCATGTTTTCGCCACGGCCGCGATTCTGGCGGTGTGATGGCAGCGATGGTGGATGTCGTAGGCGCCTGTTTTGTAGCAGGTCGCTCTCCAACCTGGCAGTCCACGGAAGCTTAGGGAGCCAGGAGTTGGGACGCCACTACCACACCGAGACTGGCGTTCGCTTATATTTTTTATCGGAACTGCTGGCACCAACCGCCAGGATTGCGACGTCCGACAACATTACACGCAGGTTTTTATGACGTCATTTTTTTCCACGTCGGGACCACCTTCGACGTATGGATAGAATAGGACGCTGAACATACTAGTCCAAGATGCTTTCCAGGCTTCGTAGTTGGCATTTCCATGGCAGCCTAGGTGCACCGCGAGTTAGCAGGTATCAATACGTTTCGTTTCAAAGTAGGTCAAAGTACTGTAGATTGTGGGGCGGTGGTTCCATGATGGTTGAAGAGACTGGGATAGATTATTCAAGATTTCCTCGCGCCTCCTCGCTGACATTATAGACAGGGTGCTTAAATTATTTTTGTATTTGTATGCTACAAATACGAAGCGGTCTAGGCAGCAGCATATCACGAAGATGTTGACGTGCGTTAATTAAATTAGCATGTTTTGAGTTTCAAAATTTGCAAAGCTGAATACAACAATTTATATTATAACGCCTTCGCTTTGCCCGTAAAAACTCCGTTATGCGCGAACACGCTGACCAGAATTACGCGGTAACAGAAGCACCAAGACCGATAGTCCCTGCCACCGTCACCTCCGCCGTCCCCGCTCCTCTGGTTCTTCGCTCGTCCGCGAGAGGGCGAGCGCTAGAGTGTCCATCGAAAGAAAGATCGAGCGCTTAAGACAAGTAAAACGCAACTTTCCAATATCTTTTTTTTATGGAACAGCTTGCAGGGTTGCAGGTTTAGCATCGCAGTGGTGGTGTATGTAAAATTCCACAAAATGTATCCACCAGAATATTCTTGCCGAAATATCGTCCACTTTGCAAAATGATCGAAAATATCTGCGCAGTTTCACGATTGCCTTCGAAACAGACATCGGTTTCTCGGGGAAAATGGTTTTAAATTGCCCCGGTCCGGATATTGTTAAAGAGATATTTGAGGGGTCCGTTCCTCAGCTGCCGCTTTTTTTTTATACTCGAAAAAAGTCTGGCGCTTAGTATTTCTATAAAAAAATGTGCAAACTTTGAATTGCGGTACTTTTTTTCCGGAGTATGAAATGCTTCTTTTCTATAAAAAAATTGCACAATTACAAAGAAAGTTACAAAATTATACGCACAGGGTCTTTCACGGAAGGTGGACAACTTTCATACTACGAAAATTACGCACCGCACCAAAAAAAGCTTGTGCCGTTTCGGTCCTAGGCCAGGGGCCTATTTAGTAGAACGATTTAAGTTCGGTATAATTAAGGTGTTAATTATTTTCGCGTAATTAATTTCTTAATTATTGAGATTAATAAGGGCATGGTTTTCATTTTGAAACTTGCTGAATATCATCGAAAAACACTAAATAAAAAAATTGGAGTGCGATAGAATGCACTCGCTGCATTTTACATATTTCTGAAAAACCTCACAACTTCGACGGGTGTTTAAGTTTCGGTTTGCAATCGGAGCGCTTCTAGGCACCGACGGCACCGTGCCCCGTGGAGAAATAGTGCAACCTTCTTCTGCTGCGTTGCGCGAGGACAGTGAAGCAGATGCTGATTGAACTATTTCTTCACGAAGCGCGGTACCGTCGATGCCCAGAAGGGCTCCGATAGCAGACCGAAACTTAAAACCCGCCCAATTGTGCTCTTTTTCAGAAAGCTGTAAAGTGCAGCGCGTGCCTTCTATCGCGCTCCAATTCTTTTATTCAGTGTTTTTCGATGATATTCAGCAAGTTTCAAAATAAAACGAAGCCCTTAAAATCAATTAAAAAGATAATTACGCGAAAATAATTCACAACCTAATTATCCCGAAGCTTAATAAGTTTCTTGAATAGGCCCATGGCCTAGGACCAAGCGACACAAGCCATCTTTTATGAGCGATGCGTAGTTTTAGCAATATCGAACTTTTCTACCTTTCGTGAAACACCCTGTATGTGACCGAGACAGATATGTTTACTTCCGATTAAATTTTCTTATGAACGCAATAAAAAATAACCCTGTTTTCACCTACCAGACAAACAAGTATCGGTAGGCTGGAGAAGCCATGGCTGACACAGCTAGGAGGCTATTCGAATGCCCTTGTAGCCTCCAGGCGTCGTGAAAAGTTTCTACCTTAGTCTCTCGCGGCCGACATAGACAAGGTGGCCTCCTCTACTGGTGCTATCCGGGTAGAAACTGAGGGAGAAGAAGAAATAATAGCGTGCAGTGACATCAGAACGTCGAGCTCTGGCTGGAATGACCAGCTTTGTCTCTGCTCGGTGTTTGAACGCGTACGAGTGCGAATGCCAAACGCGGATGCCAGCTTTCGACAATCGAACGCGTCCGAAGATTTAGTAGACAGAAAGGCAGCTGGCTTTGCGTCTACCCACTACTCATTCCAACCAAAGCTCGGCTTTCGGACGTCCCTCTCGCCTCCTCCTCTCCCTCAGTGTCTGCCCTCGTAGTTACTGACAGGATGAGGAGGGCAGGGAAGGGTGTGAGTCGTCCCACCTCCAGTGCGAGCTTCCTGCCTTCCATGACGCTTCGGCGTCTCGTGAGGCGTCAAGCGTGCACGCGCGGTCAAAGCACGGTGAAAGGCAACGAGCGCTTGCAGGAGGTCGGACGTTCGAAAGAGGCGCCCCGCTGTTATCAGCTTGTCAGTGGCTATAGGGCGGGGTTTCACGTAACGTAGTCTCGGGCGAGTTTGATTTGTTTTGTCTTTTGCGTCATAATCGACTGCATCGTCTAGAGTATAGTCGGCGACGCAATAGAGCATCATCTGCTGCTAGATTTTTAGATGTATCATTCTTTTTGGTTCGAAGTTAAGTTGAGCCGGCGATTGAGAAGTCGGCCGAGAAATTGGGATGAAGTTGAGTTTATGCAATCCGTCCCCGATCGTACTTAGTGACTTCTGTCATCGAAGAAGTCACTCGCCATGCTTCAGTGTTTCAGCAACACCAAAATCGACGCCAAAACCTAATGGTCTGCGAGCGTGTAAACAAATGGCGAAACTGGCAAACGGGGATCATCAGCATCGCGGAAAGCGGCCTGACAGGAACGACAAGGCGTTTCGTGGAACTTCCCGATAGTGCTAATTTATTTGAAAATGTCTTTGTAAGAACGGTGATAATTCGACGCACGTTCTTTCTCAGACCATTGTCAATTTATGATGCATGAAACCAGTAAATCCATACCACACCGGATGAAAACACAGATTTTGTTACAGGTCGCACAACGAGCAGCGGCTTTGAGGTCTTCTCGGTCGAACGCAACATTTGGATACCGAAGTCTAGATTGACCTTTTCGCCTTCATTAAAGCAAAACCTACATTTTTCTATGTTCCACATGACGCAATTTATTCTAAATGCTGAATGCAGTCGCTTACTTAAAAAAAAAAAACTAAAAAAAACACGTAATCTATTTTAATCTTCATACTTCCTTTTTTTATCTCGACGACTAAACTATACTTCGTCCACTCTTCAGCTGATAGCACGGGGGGGGGGGGGGGGTGCATCGTGCTTGCCCAACTAATCCGCACCCTCCTTTGATCACCTGACCCCGCTCTCTGCGCGTGGGGTGTGGCCGGGAGAGTGATCACATGGCAAAAGATCGACGTATAGTTAACTGGTCGAAACGAGCACGTGGCTTCTACGACAGTTAAGTGGCGAACGAGTTCAGTGGCCACACATACCATCGCGTTGAGCGGGGATTACGAAATACATTCCGGAGAGAGAATTTTCTACTCTTGCTGATTTCTATTCCTATTCTTCAGTAAAAACAAGTGCCTGGAGGCATATGTTATTTTCGTACCTACTAGTTCGTTGTTCGGTTCTTCCTCTGGCCTATTACTTTAGTGTCAAATGTTAACCGTATCCGGGTACTATCTAGTGGTAGCTAGCATTTCGGTGCTCAAAATGGTTAACTACAATGATTTCCTACAATGTTGTGATAACTTTAATACTCAATTTACACAGACACACACATACAGACACACACACACATACATATATATATATATAATATATGAAATATTGTTTTTTTTGTATACCTGCAACTATTTGATGGCAGCTTTAGTACTTATAGTGTTTTAATGTATTACACGCGCATTTTTAGTTTTAAAAGTCAAAGATGCCGTAAAGCTACCAGTCGCTACCGCCCATGGGCCACTGTTCCTCAGCTCCCATATGACAGTAATTTGCTAAGTTACTTCACCCTAACGAACGCCTCGACATTTCCCTGCATATGTTGAGCAAAAGTGTCAAAAGTGACACTGGAGATGGAAAACATAGAGATTCTAGGTTCGATCCCCTACCCTACCTGCTTCTATCTTAAGGAGCATCGTACTGGAGAGAGTTCCAATATAGTTACCGTACCTTAGACACCATAGACTGGCAGTATAGTACCGCATCGGTCGAATTTTTTGTTTACACCGTAGGCATCAGACGCCCTTTGGGGCAAACTAATCTGTGTAAACGTCTCTATGCAAAAAATAACATTTGTTGCTTGAAAAAGAAACAAAAACAATAACAAAAAAAACACAATGTTATTGTATAACATCAATCTCAAAGCGAGGCCAAGAATTAAACAAGCTAGATCTTTTTGGACATGCTGCTTTGTGTAACCAAACTTCTCCGGTTAATATGCATTATAAAAAAAAAAGAAGGTGGGAGAAGAAAAGACGTATATCATCTCTTTCGCTCTATAAGCTTTTACCGCAGCCGATGCTACAATCCGAATAGAGCCAATCAAACATCGCAAAAAAGTGCATCGTCATGGCGGTAGTCGTCTTTCTGTGTCAGGTATTCCCGGCCAGACCGATCACGCATAGTAAATGTACCTTTATGCTGCGTTTTATTTTATTTATGCGTGATTAGTTAAACCGGTGAAAGCAAACGCGCCGGTTTAACGGCTATTTTGGCAATCCGTGATGGTCTGCATCGGATCCTAATGTCCTCTGCGGTGGGACTTAATGTAAAACGGAGCGCAGCAAGGTCGAGCTATCACGCAACAATCAGGCCTAACATCATTTGAAAAAGATAAAAAAAGAGAATTTTTTGGTATACTGTCATTGAATCCGCACCCTCGTATACGTTTTCCTTCTGCAATTCGAATGCTGCTCGTGAGAATCTACAAACAGTTTTGCTTATTTCTTCAACAACACAAACACACACACACACATAAGAAAAATCTAGGCATGAATTATTTCGTTTGATAGATATCTTGGCAGTGAGCTTTATGCGCAAAAATATGAGCCTACATGAATCACAAAATAACAAAAAGTAGAATACACCCGCACTATCAGGAAGCATCGACACAACGTAAGTATGTGCTTGAATCTCGAATTAAAAAAAAAAAAAAACTGTCTCAGTTTTTGTTTAAAAAAAATCGCAGCTAAAGAAAGAGAGAAAAACAGAAATTCATCGAAACAATACACAAACTAAATGAAAGGTACGAGATAAAAAAAAAAAGAGTCGATAAACAGTGCGGTAGTCCTGAGCAACACATATGAGCCAAAGGGTGCATTAAGAAAGGGAAGGAGAGAGAGAGAGAGTAGGCGAGTGCGGCAACACATTCCCGAGCCGCACGCCCAACACAAAGGATCCGTCGTGCCCGCCCCCTCCTCGTCGTCGTAATAGGGAGGTCGGGAGAGCCGGGAGGGAGTCAGGAAGAGGGGAGGGTCAAAAATGAAGACTGCGAGCAACTCCACATTTTTCTAGTCCCGCTTTTTTTTTCTTCTTTAATATGCTTTTGATGTAGCAGCAGCTTCTCCACGAAGTCGTTTTCTGTGCACAAAGGCACCTTTTGTTGCGCCACGGCGATGTATACGCTCTTTGAAGTCGATCCTGTATAGATTCCTCGCGCGCTTTTACGACGTCGGGGAGAACGTAAAGTTTCCCCTCGTTAAGGACGGAGCGACGTGGGAGGGCAAAGAAAGCCGTAGCTCAAGGAATGAAAGTACTTTGCCGTTGCTGCTTCGAAAGGACTTCCCACGCAGTGTTCGGGCTTGCTGGAGCTCGGAGGTAGAGGCAAAATTACGTCTCGCTGATGGGATCAAAAGTTGTGAATCTTTTCTAGGCGGATATGACAACTTCTTCGACTATGAAACCCTTCAGCTCCTACGCATTAACGAAATATTAACGATATGAGTGTGATTCAGTTTTTAACGAGGATAATCTGCCGACATGAGGGTGTATATTAAGCATGACGTTAAAATCTGTGACGGGAGGGCAGTCTCAAGGCTTAACATCCAGTTCAAGGTACATCAGCTCGTCTGCACTTCAGGCATTTTCCTTCAAGGATGATGTCCAACCGTATTTTTTCAATTCCCTTAGTATCGCTACGTCAATTTCGAGTTCAGACAGCATGTTAAACGCGAAGAACCGGCAAGGACGTGGACACGAAAACGGGACAAGCGCTATATATACTGACAATTAAGTAATAATTAATTGACAGACAAAAATAATTCAGTCAACCTTGTCTGTCTTTCGGGCTATTCAGGTGTAATATAGCTGATTAAATAGCACTCTTTATTATAATGTAGAAAAAACTATATTAAAGTGAATTAACCTAGTAACAATAATACTCCGCCTACGTCCCTTTAAGTTGAACCTTAGCTGTGTCATAAAGCAGGTCAATTAAAATTTAAAAAAAGAGCTTTCACGCGAAAACGTAATTCTTAATTACTAGCCATAAGGGGATTTGAACGTGAACTTCTACGAACCTCTGTAACAATCATTGATTTCCAGTCACCGTCAAAAACTTTGACTTATGTTTAAGCATTTAAGATCAAGGAAATATTCGAGAAATAATATTCGAGGAATAATTTATTTCATTACGCAGTTTCTTTTTTCTCCTTAAGCTCATTTCCCACATCTCAGATGACCGAGGCAGATAAACTCGTTAGGGCCCGGTGGATTCAATAATGCCCTTACTGTCACCCCTTCTTTAGACTGGAATGAATACTGATACAAACGTCGAGAGAATATAAGATGGTGGCGCGATCCCTCGGCTGTCAACTTATCTGCCTGTTCTTTTGTTTTTTGTCCGCCGTCAAGATGGAGGGATCTTGAGAGAAAGGAATCCTTGCTTAATCCCGCTTATGCAAGCAACTCGCGCGTGTGGAAGCACGTGATTAGAAAACGCGGAACCGCTCCGTTGCCGGGTTTCGGTGGTAACAACTTGTCGTGGACGTGCTCCGAATGCAAATGACCTCCAAGACGAATAGATCGCTTAGCGAGAAGGAGCGCGGTCACGTACATCCCAAGCCTTGCTATAAAAACAGCACTCCCAATAAAAAAAAAAAAAATAAAGTTTTTTTTTTTTGGTTTGAGAATGTTTGGAATGGGATTTTTAAACATGCACAAATCGAGATAAAAGCAGGACACGTGCCAAATATGAATTTATTTATTTATTTATTCAAAATACACTTAAACAACCTCGAAGGAAGAATAGTACAAGGGAAAGCACAAAATACAGCGAAGAAACTAAAGGAACAAGAATCTAGAAAATACAAAGTATACGAAACAAGTTAAAACGATGGATAATGAAGATGTAAGTAAAAACAAATAAGTAGAAAAAAAGAAAATACTAAATGGTAATAACAATGCACTCGATCGACTTCATGAAGTTTTGTTAGATCATCTTTGGCAGCAATGTGTACTCTGGGGCTATTTCAGTCATTTAATATCTGTGGTACGAATGATTGCGGATAAAGAGGTGGGTGGCATACGTGATGCGTTTATATATATATAAATATTTACCTACCGTTTTGTAGATTTTTTTTGGTGATATCACAGCGAAGCATTGGAAAATATACAAGTTTCGAGGCAAGAGCTTCCTTTGCGTCTGTCCCGCTTACACAGCAAAGCGGCGATTCAGACGTTACGCTGCTCGGTGGTGGGGTCGCTCTCGGCGTGACAGATGCAAAGAAACGCTTCACCTCACGCGGAACTGGTTTCTGCGCATGCGCACTGCCCACATCTGGTGGGGGCAAACGCGAACTTGTTATGTTAACAGCGTGTTTGTCTACAAGTAGGGTTCCGTGCTTTCGGTTTATACCGATTAACGCCGAAAATTTACCTCCAAACCGGTTTTAGCAAAATCGAAAAAAAAACCCTCAAAAATAAAATTTTCGCAAATTGGAGTTGTCCTTAAAGGCCGACCTACAGAATCATATTCTGCTGAGTAGAAATACGGTACTCAGTTTCCCTCTCTCAATTTTATCTCCCTCTACTCTCCCTACATGAACGGATCTCTGAGCTATACTTCCCGCAGGAAGCAGAAGGGTTTCCTTGTTTCTCAAATGGAAAGGATGCATCGAGGGATAGTTTCCCCTTTCAGATTGTTCGTCAACCTTTAATTAAAAAAAAAAAAACGAGGAGGCCTGGAAATATTTTTTTAAGTACAATTTTATTTTATGTTGACCCGGAGGGAGCACAGAGTGCTCTGAACTGTTCGCAGGGCTGTTGCTTTCTTGTTACCTCAATTCTATTTGTAGTGGGACGATTTTCGAGTATTAAAATCACGCACGTGTTCCCAGGAGGTTAAGGAACCCATCATCCGTGTCCTGTTTTCTTCAAAACGAGCAAGCCCCAATAAATACAATTTTGTTTCGTCTGTCGCCGAAAGTTAACACCAAAAAATACCAAACCTGCAAAAAAAAAAAAAATTAGCCCCGAGGCAAAAATAAAAAAATAAAGCACACCCCCGAATTCGAAGAATAATAGACGCCCAAAGCACGCAAACCTACCCTTCGCAAAATCCAGAACAAACGCCCAGCCACGGCAAAAATATCAATAATCGCAAATATGAGGTGGGCGATCTTTCGGAAGTGGGCGTCCATTCGACGTTTTACGGTATAAGGCGCAAGCGGTGCCAGTTTGGCGCAGTTTACGTTGTTTCATTAGGTGGCTCCCCTAAACAATGCCTTTATACACGTCCACCCCAAAACCGCTCGCCATACGAGTCCAGAAACAAACCTGAAAACACAAGCAAGAACGGCTATGAAACTATTATGCTTAGGGCTATCAGCTTTCCGCCCCGAGCCCGTGTGGCCCAGCGGCCTCACATAAACAATGGTCCTTCCAATAACAACCGAGGCAGGTTCGGCTGACTACCCCGCCGACTACTGAACCGAGCCCGCCCGCAGTCAACTCGGGCGCACTGGCATTCCAGGTCTCAGCCTGGCTGTTCCTAATCAGCTGTTAATCAGATCAACCACCGCCGACTCCGCGCCTAACAGCCCAGCCACCTCTCCTGGCAGCCTTCTATTTCCGTCTCAGGTCCAGGAGCATTTCCGACTTCCGCTCTCGGTCCCGGGTTTTTACGTCCGGGGGAAATCAAAACGACCCCTTTCCCCCTCTCTTTCGCCCTTTCTTATTTTCCTCGCCCTTCCTTTTCTACTCTCCCGCCAAATAACTCCCCCTTTGGCGACTCCACTCTGAGCAAACGGGAGAACAGAGACGTTAACGCCACGTCACCGGACCTAAGTGTGTCGTTATCACTGCCTCTTTTTTTTTTTTACGCCGGAACTTCACGCAAGCCATCCTTTTGTTTATGACCCGCGCGTGTATCTGTACGTAATGTTCGCGCTTTTTTTATTTATTATATTCTTTGTGCCACACACCAAGATGCATTCTCAAGCTGCCTGTCAGGTTTTTTATGTTCTCAAAAATGCGGCTCAAACTTTTTTCTTTTTTTTTAAGGGGGAGGGGGGGAATGAACGTTCGGGCCGGCTCCGACCCTTCGTATGTCCTGTGACACCATCCATCATTGTTAATGTGACATAGTTTCATCTATACACAAACACACTCTTTACAAAACAAGCCCGCGTTTGCCCACAGCAGGTGTGGGTATTGTGCGTGGGCAGAAACCAGAATCGCATGAGGGAAAGCGTCTACGCGTGCGCAGTATCGACCGCAGGGCCACCACTATGATGTGACATCAGGGAGCCAAGTGTGTGCACACTGACTAAGCCTGAGAGTCCAGCGCTAGAACAGCTCGTCCTACATAGCAAGGTCGTAGCACTGGACATTTTACATTTGTGCAGGAGTACCACGCTAACGTTCGGCTGGGACTGGTGTTCCTGTTCAATCTGCGCTTCTCACTGGTCTATTGTACGCGCGACACCGAAAAGGCATCACTACTGCCTCACCATCTAAGGAGGTGCTGGCCGAAACGGGTCGCCTGTCCTGGAGAGAGAGCGAAGTGATGCAGGTGGCCAGCGCCAGATAACGCATATCGGCGATCCTTGGAAACTTTCTTCGTCGGTTTTCTGCAGTCTCTTTTCCACCTACGGCTTACCCGCCTCTCCCAGCGTTTCGTGCCACAGCTCTCCGCTGTCTCCATTTCACACGTTTTAACGTGAAAACTTATTTGGATAGGTGTTCGGCATCTCGTGAAGCACAAACGTGAAGCCAGGATAAAAGCGTGGCCGCGAGGCTTTACGCTGATTATCATAGTTATCGGGTGGGAGAGGTAGAGTGAGGTGCTCGACGCTAATAGGTTAACGGAGAGGTCATGTGGGCACTGAGGGAGAGGAGCTCGAGACTATAGAAGGCTCTGGAAGACTGCTAGGCTTATCAGCCCGATTAGCGGTAGTATCACTTCATTCTAGGAACAACTATCGAGTGTACGCATGGTACTCATTTAACTATCTGACGAACAGCGCCGAACAGCGCAGCGTATTTATAGAGGTTTTTCACGGCGGCGAAACATTTATAGAAATCAGTGTTCATCCATTTTTTTACCGAAGCTCCACTCTAAAGGTGCAATGCAAATGGCATTGGGTCCAGCCTGCCAAGACGCTCCTCACACGTACGGTGTCATACATATGACGCCACTCTCTTTACATTTAGGTACCTCCATTCCACAAACGCTGTCGTCCTTTGCAGCGCTACCAATATCTTCAGGAGGATGATCATTCAACGTTGCAAATCATCGCTCAACAGCGTGAGCGTGCGGAGATCACGCTTACGTTGAAAACGTAATGTACTTAAAATCAAAAGTCATGCGTAAAAATGTATTATCAGTTTTTTAATGCGCTTCTTCATTGTAACTCATCTAAAATATAGCATCATCGTCATTGCATTAGAAAAAATATGAATTCTTGACGATAAAGAGTTTTGCTTTGGCTTACATTGAAAATACCCAAACATTGCGTTGACGTCACGTTAATAGAAACACCCCCACCCCTAAAAAAAATTTAAAAAAAATTCATAATGCGAGTTTTTTTTTTAATTTTTAACTGAGGTTAAAATACATGTATTCGCCAAGTTCCTTCCCGAGAATATTGTGTATACAGCGGGGTATGCAAATTGAAGGTGTCTCTATTAACCTGACACCATCTGCTCCTGCGGCCTCGCTTTGACAAGAGATAACCCTCTTGGCTCGAATCTAGAACCTCTAAAATCAGTCGGACTGAATTTGTGAACCCTCTAAATCCTTTCACTCTGAACAAATAAGAAAGTTTCCTCTCAAGAAGATGCCGTATCTGTGATGCCTCTATTCGAGGCCACTGCAAATTCTGGAAACCGAAAGCCTCTTTCCCTCGGGCTCTTCCCTATTACTTTTTCTACTCTTTCTCCACCCAAAAAGCGTTATCGCCGAGCTGTTGACTCAAATCAGCAGTCTTTGTTGACCCATCTTTATACCGAACGACAAGAAACTATTTCCGTGTATCTGGCGGGTTGAGCACAAGCGTTGGTGAAATATATCGTTCTCTCTTTTGAGTGGCCAGCAAAACAACAACAAAACAAAAAGTCAGAAGAAATACATCTTTGTAGACCTTTGTCGAAGTTTTGCTTCTGGTAAAGAAGTTTCCTGAAAATCCGGCTTCGGCGCACGTTCGTTGTCTTCGTGCAATTTTGTGAAGACAGAAGATACAACAAACGCTTCGCTGCCGATCGGGAAATAAAACCAGAGCTGTTTCAATTTTACTGGTTTTGAAACAAAGCGGATGTTCTATTCTGTGCACGCTACGTTGAACTAAAATGTTTAAACCTTTTTTTAATGATTATCAGATAGATATAAAAACCATAGAGCAATAACACTTTTCAAAAAATCGCGTAAACTAATAAGAAAATAAAGAAATAACAGAGAATGACGACCTCTTGTTTTATCTTTGCATTCGAAACATTTACCTTTATACGTTAGTCAAAGAAACCACAAAGTAATTTTGAATTAAAATCTAACAAACAGCATACTTTCTATGTCGAATTCTACAACAAAGAAACATAGCTTGCTTATAGAATTAGTTGCTACCTCAATTACTATAGTGTAATTTGTACACTAACACCCTTGTTTCAGGGGCATTTCAATTGCCTTTCGGGCCTAGCGCATTCACAGAATTAGCGAACAGCCTAGGGATAGGCGGAGAGTAGAAACCGCAAGATGATTTCCAGATTCTATGAATCTCTTCGTTCAACTGGCCTTTGGGATGCCCACCGTAAAACAGGTACATAACTTTCGCGCCTCATGGGCATTAAAAATGGCGTCTATAGGGAAGGGCTTTGAGGAATTGCAGAAACAGTGACGCCGAGTGACCCGCGTAGAGTCTTGATTGCGGATCGAGTCGCTTCTTGTCCAAAGGCATTTGACATAAATGCCATTTGAATGCACGCCGACTCTATTATATACTTTTTCCGTTCGGTACGCTTACTGACTTGGCCTTTCTACGGTTAGAGCCAATCTCCAGCGGTGCCAGAGGAAGAAAAAATAAGAACAACTTTTTTTAAATGTTGTGCTAAAAGAACAGAAAGAGCCTAGATTGCATTGAACCAGAATTTCCAGTTAGGTTATTCTCGCAAGACCTCATCTGACCAATCATGTGTGGCATGCTTTACCGAACAGCAACGACCACGTCGACCTGTTAACGTGTAAGGGAACTTTAATTCTCAATAGTTTGTGAAAAAGGGTTCAAATTTTTTCTATAGAAAGCTCCGTCAAAAGTGGGAGTCGTCAAAATTATTAATTTAAAATGACTTTAGAGCGACATTCGTGAGTGGTCATTTGTTTCGTAAGACAGAGATATGTCGGGTGATGAACGCGACCCAGACTCCGAACTTGCCTCGTCAAACGTACAGTGCTCAACAAAACGAAACGGACCAGTGAAACGCACGGCCTCGCTAGAGTAAGTGCGTATGATTCGCTTGAGGAGCATATACAGTTACTCTAACGTATACAGCCAGCATTGACAGTTACTCAAGCCTAGAGTCACCATATGACTCCGCCAATTCGGTTAATCTAGCAATCTCTAGATTCACTGTATCAGCGCGAGCCCACGCGATCCGTTATCGGAAGGGTCTTTCAATATTGAGTGTGAGTGTCGAGAGAACGTTTTCGCAGTTTGAAATCACTAAGATAGAAATCACGTAATCCTTTGAACCACAAAATGTAGGAATGTACAAATCGCCCTAGTACAACAAGGTGTGCTGATTGAAGCAGTTGTAAGATTTGACGTGTTCTAATGTTACAAAAGTTCACGACAATTAATTATTGTTGAGCATCTGACTGATGTACCGCAGTTTAATTTTGATTTATTTTATTCGTCGAAGCTCTCTTCGCATGCCCACAAATCGGATAATTATCTCCATACCAATTGGGTAAATTTCGACAACAAAAATTACCTGAATAATAATAATCACATCCGCCTCAATAAAAAAAGAAATAAAATAAAAAATATAAATCAATTATATGCAATAAATACGCGGGACCGTATGTACGTTTATAACATCCATACCAATGCTGCCCCTCCACACCCCCGCGAACACACACGCCGTTTATTCCTGTTTTGCGATCAAGACACATGAATACCATTAGAAGAATTCCCAATTCACAAACCGGCGATGAAGGAGCGCCAGCGAGACCGTAAAATCAGTCAAACCCGCATTCGCCCAGTTCTCCTCTCGAAGTGTAGAGCCCGCTCCTCTCCCATCTCCCACAAAAGGCGCAGCGTTCTTCTTCCACGCAAAAGCTCGAACGTGCGATCACTCGCGCTCAGAATTCCCCTTTCCGCTTCGCTAGAGGAGGAGAGCGAATGAATATACTCCTTTCAGCCCTAAGCAGACAGTGCGGTGGCAGCTAGGCGCTCGTCGAAACAATCGACCACGTCCCTTTCATTACGTGAGCCCGTCCTCCCCGCCCATGGGTATGAGCAGGAGCGAGTTCGCGTGGCGAAAGATGGACGCCTGCCCAACGAGCACGTAGCTTCGATCACACTGTCAGCTGAGGGGTAAACGGAGTATAGGAAAAGGCGTAAGCGAATGATTGAGGAGGAAAAGAAGCAAGTCGGCCCGGCATGACGAAGCGTGTCAGCAAATGCCCGTGAAGCTTTGGAAGGCTTACCGGCGCAAAGGATTCGGGCGTGGCGGAGGTCAGACAATGAGCGGATAATAATAATATTGAGCAAATAAAAACGAGAAGGAAACGGAAGACAAGAACAACGGGAGAGTGGGATGTTCGGGGTGGGAGGATGTGTATTTCGTGAACCAGGGGATAAAATCGGTGGAAAGGTCTGGTGGCGTCCGAAGGGCCGGAGAAGGTAAGATTCTCCTGGGCAACTGAGCGGTCGTGCGGAACAACTCTGGCGGAGGCCGCGCTGCTTGGAGAGGCTGGCAACGGCCAGCCCGGTGGGGAGGTAAAATAAGAAGCGTGTCTACGCGAGGCTCAGGGACATAAAGCCGTACCTTTGTGTCTTGTTCATGGCCAGTATGCGAGCTTGTATGTAGGCTTGTTGCGCAAAGCCCCGAAAAGACACAGCAATCCGAGACCACCGAGTGCTCGCAAGCGTGAGGGGAAATCATTACTGCTAGAATTATTTGGTCGTCCGACACGCCTTTGCTCTTTTTCTTTTTATTTGTGTGTGTGTGTGTTTGGCGGATGAGACATTTGATGTTATTCACTTTGCTCTAGTAGTGATTGATTACGGACATACGCAAGACACGTTTTTCAAACACGCATTAAGGATGCTTTCATGGTTTGATTCAGGCTGCACACACGACTTTAGTTAGTCGCAAAACATTCAGACGGACAATTTTGTGGTCTTACTTGTGTTAATTATTGATGGCGAAAACGACACGTAAGCACCAGCAACATTAATTTTGATAAGTGCATCGCGCGACACAGTTTCAGTTCAGTTTATTTTTTTTCTGACGACTGAAATAAACATATCTTTCACTAAATTATGCATTGAAAATTACAATATAAGAAAGCCCGTTGTAATAAGACACATAGTTGTTTTATAAGCTTAGTAAGTTGTTTTATAAATGAATCCGTATTGAAACTAATTGTCATTGTCTGGCGTCACTGTTTTCTTACACAAGGTTTGTAATCTTACAGTTGAAAGTTTTGAATTGCATCAGCGTGTAAGAAACAAAGGTCTCTAAATGTCCCAAAAAACATAAACCCAAGAAATAAAGAAAAAAAAGTAACGGTGACGATGGCGCGTTTTCCCGTTTTCACGTGCAAATGGTGTGCATTCAAGAGTTCGAAAAGAACAGTTTCATCGTTTCGTTGTTTGCATATGTACAATACTCAAAGTACTCAAGAGACCACGAAAAGTGCTCGTGAGCTTTGATTTGATGTATGAAATCTCAAGAGCACGCTTTGAGTTTCTGCATTTTTCCCTCTTCTTACCTAATGTAGGCCGTTACAACACTTTCTTTATCGTACCTAAAGGGAAACTGTTTTTATTCAAATAGAGAACCGAAGCGGTTCTTTATTTGAATAAAACAGTTAAATATTATTTAGATGGCCTCCAAGGTCATGAATATCGAGATTATTTTTTTTTTCAATATTGAGCACGGAAGTTGCATAAAATCGTTTTCAATGTACCAATGAAGCCCCATGTTTCCGGAGAGTTACGTCATAAAAGGAGTTTTCGAAATCTCCGCTTTCGCGCATCTTCAGTGCCTGTCAAAGCTATGCATGCGCACTCTTGGTATTTTTTAAAAAGGTAAAAAAAGACGTCACGACTGTTGTCTGCGCGTGGAATATACCTGACAAGCTTGCAATAGACCTTTCGCTAAATTAGTCAAGCATCCAAGATAATGTTCGAAAGGTAGGTACACGCGCTGCACGTGCTCTCCTACCCTATACAAAAAACAAACAAAAAACAAGTACATAACCAAAATAAAGCGTCCGTGGAACGCGCGTGCGAAGTGCCGGTTGTTCTAGATTTCTTTTATTTCGAACAGTTAGAACTGAAGACGCCAGCATACGCAGCGCGTGTACCTACGTTCCCGACATTCTTTTTGGTGCTTGGTTAATTCGGCAAAAGGTCTATGGCACGTGTTGCCCACACAAACGACACGCGCTTGGCGGCCGAAATATCCAGGATTGGTGGGAGGTTTTTCGTGTTTTTTCGGGTTTAGTTACATCTTCGGTAAAAACGAGCGTGATATTCATAATCACGGGACAAAAATACTCTAGAATTCACCTCGAACCCGTTTTCTTCAATAAACCTTTCAGCTTCCCTAAAAGGGAAACCCTGATCAAAAGTCGAATTAAATTAAATAAAGAATATCGATTTAAAGACTCTAAATACGAGCACTGCCAAAATACTGCGCTAATCGGAAGCCGCGACCCACTCTAAAACCGATATTAAAAATGCTACCACTAGCTTCTCAGCGGGAATTCAGCGGGTTCGCTTTTTCCAGGCAACCTTGTGCCCCGATGTCATGTTCGTACTCAAGGAGGTTATGTGTTTGTACTGCCAATTCGTTCGTCGTGTATTTCTGCTGTGGTTTCGGCCGTCCCACCAAAAGATTTCTGCTTGTTATGTTCTGTCGTAAGCCTGGGTCACACTGCTCATTCAGAGGACAGTCGGCTAACACGGGTCACCGCAATAACCGTGGTTCAAATGCCGCGTGTTCAAGTTTTCTCATTGAACTCAAAGCCGTGCGGCATTTGAAGCACGGATCTCTCAGTGACTCGCGTTTTAATGTGTATGCAGACTGTCTTTTAAATGATGCATAAGCAGTGTTACCCCGGCTTTAGGGGCCGCCGTTTGTAAGTGCTCCTCAGCGATCGCGCACTAAGGTTATTAACTCCCCGCTCGCTCAAGCTTCGTGGTGCCGAAGGTGGCATCCATTGGCGGCCATAGTTTAGTCCCTTCCTGCCGTGCGCGAGCCTGCGTAGGGGCTCGTCCTGACCCTGCGCTGAGCCTGCGTTCATCAAACTCGCATTGGCCGGCAACTTTAGGGACGTGTATGAATTGTTACAGATGTTTTATATATACGAAGCAAACCAGCAAAAGAATCACAGCATATTACTAAGCCAGTCGTACGCTTTGCTGTACCGCGGTACCAGCTTTACGTCACGCGATGGCCATGCAGCTAATCACAAGGGCTACAATCATGCTCGAGGCGGAAGTTTCGGTTTCGCCGTAGGCCCTCAGAACAAAACTTTGAGATAAGATATCTACAGAACTACACAAGGCATAAAAAAGTAGGCAACTCGTAATTCTGGGACACTTCCTTCACTGAAAACAGTCTTAGTCCTAAAATTGAGAAAATGCACCGGAGTGACCCTTTAAAGCTAACTTTTTTCTGTTGCTTGACCCGTTTCCCTTCTGTAAAGATATATATAAAATGTATTTATATTTCATTTAAATTCTCTCAGGGCCATCGACATTACAGGAAGGAGTGGGGGTCAGTACATTTTGAAAATAAGTCGGAACGGTATATAATATTTACGGCAGTTGAAAATAGATGACAAGTGGCAATTGTGGACATCGGTGTGGGAAGATGGGTTTTGTCCACAGAACTCATTGGGAGGAGCGACCCTTGAAATCTCTTAGTGTTACATTTTGGAATGCCTACCTAATATACATGATACAAGCGTGAAGAAATATAAAACGGATGTTTTAGCAATCGATCTTGAAGTAATAGATTAGTATGGTACATCTTATAAAAGCAACACAAGCGAGCTATTTCGGTGGCGTAAAGCAAGATTAGGCCACGATAGGTTGGCATTCATGGAAGTTATACTGGCGGTTTGATGATAATCAAGAGTAAAACGAGCAGAACAATTTTATGCTGATTCTAGAGCATTAATTAGTTTATAATGACCAGGCTTCCAGATAGGAGAAGCATATAGTAATTTAGAGCGAACAAGTGTTTTATACAGATTTACTTCCAGAGAAGAAGGAGCGAGAAAGAACGTTTTTTTTAAATGACACAGCATGTGGTTAGCGTTATTAATCATATAATCAACATGTATCTGCCATGAGATATTTGCAGATATATGAACACCCAAGTATTTGTATGAGGACACGGAAGGTTAGGGCATGTTTTCAAGAAAATAAGATTGAGGAACATTAAATTTACGCTATACTCTGATGGCTTTGCATTTAGTCGAGTTGAGTTTCATCCCCCACTAGTCACACAAATTAACGACTGAGTTAATATCTTCTTGTAAATTCAGAATTTCCGAATGTTAGCAACTTCTCGGTAAATAAGACAATAATCGGCGAATAAACTAATGGAAAAAATGGAACATGGCAAATCATTGATATATATGAGAAACAATAATGGACCCAATACAGAACCCTGTGGTATACCAGAATTACCAGAAAAAAGTGCAGATCTCTTATCATATCATGTTCTAGGTCATATATAAAAAATACAAAAACGAAGTGACACCATATATTTTCTTTGATTGCATCTCGCCAGTATGTCGAACGAAATATAACTGAAAAATTGTGCGACGGCCAGCCACACCCCCATGTCGATTGTTGGACAAAGGGGAAATGAAATAGGAAATTTCAAAGTGCTCTGCCTTTCCCTGTTTTTTTTTTTCAGTTTCGGTTAGAACTTGCTGATCTGCATCATACTCTGGATATCTATATATACATATGACCCTGTGTTTGTTCTCTGTTGCTTTTTTTTAGATACGGAGCAAGGTGCCCACGAACGCCGGCTCCTCGGCGATCTTCTGGCCAACTACAACACGCTCGAGCGCCCGGTCTTCAACGAGTCCGAGCCGCTCATCCTCAGCTTCGGTCTCACCTTGCAGCAGATTATCGACGTAGTAAGTGGAACCACCAACGCTGCTGGTTGCGACGAATATAGACGCTGCTTCCTCGTGAGAGGCTTTGTACTCGGCCCTCAGCCGTGGTTTGCAGCCCTTGTAAAAGGAGTCCTGATCCTGCACGTCTCCTGTGATCACTTGCGGATGTCGCGCGCAGCTATTTGATGTGTGCTAAAAACTTCCTAGTGGCTTCACAAGTTGTGCAGATAGATTTCTAAGGCGCTCTCGTGAATGTACAGCTCTGGGTTGTGCGTTTGCTGATCGAGTGCTCGTTTAAATCAACACTTTCGCAAAGCTGTTTTGTTGCACTTGTGGCCTGAGTTGCACGTGACGAAAAATGTTCACTATAGTCTAGCTAGCAATCTAAATTCGTTAAAAACAGCCGCGAGTGTGGATTGTTTTAAATACTATTTACTTGTAATAAAAATAAAAAAAAACTTAATACATTTGACGTATTTTGTGCCATACCTTAATATTTACACTTTAGATAACTTTGTTTTACTTCTCAAAATTGTTTCGAATGCAATATAATGTTTGTATATTAAAACGTATTCTACAAGCGCCAAACTTGTCGCAATCTGATGGATGATTATGGCGGAATAGGCGATTGACGCGTAACACAGTTTGGAGTGTCACGTTACGATACTAAGTTAATTTTAAGTCATTGGGTGAGTTAGATTTCCCTTGTTTATTTGACAAGAAATAAATCGAGTAAAAAAGGGGAAGTGAAGGGCTGTAGATGAAATCTAGCTCTCTCTTTGTTTTATTTGCACTTTACGTGGCGCATCTTTATTTATTACATGCTGCGTTACTGCTATCCTAGGTTATGATACTTCAAGAACTGGTTATATCACCTATCGGTTTGTACCTCCTTTCCTAATGGTTGCCTCCGTGAACCAGCAAATGAATGTAGCGCAAATGTAAATAATTAAAAAAAGAACTAAGCGCCAAAAAGCGACCCAGGAGATGAAACTGGCTCAGGACTCCTTAAAATACGTTTCGATCGGACACACGCGCAATCGATCAATACACACAAGTTCACAAAAGTGTACAATATGCAATTATTATATTCCATAGTTCGAAAGATGCACAACAGCATATTTTCTACCATAATTCAGACCTTATACCACATCCATCAAGAAATGTTTGCGCTTTTTTCACATTTTGTTAACAAGAAACTCGCAAGGGTCGGGTATTTGTGTGTTTACAGAATGTTGTTTATGAACTGAAAACAAATATCACAATATATGGTGCCGTGAAATGTCAAGAGTGGCTGTCGGACACAATGTATTTTTTAAAAATATATATATCTTCAAGACATGAAAATGGTAGCAGCAATAATGAACGAACACTTTCTCCAGCGTTGTTCGAGGTCAAATGATTTGGCGAAAGGAATTTTCGCGTGTCTACATTCAACACATATAAAGACGTTTTCTGATCATAGTCGTCGGCATCAGATGACAATATCCTTCAAAATTACATTCATATATTTTTTCCAATACATTTGTTTTACGGTTGAGCTACTCATATGAAAATATACTTATTATCTGACTCATACTTAGAAGTCGTGCAACAAATTAGGGCTGAAGGGCTAATAAAACTTTAAAAAATATGAAAGACGTTTACAATTCTCTGTAATGCTGAATTAGAGCGCAGCTCTTGAGGAGGAGGAGGGAAGGCTACGGAGGGCAATTCACAGGGAAATTGCGGGACAATTTCCCGGTATATTGTCCCTGCTAAATTTAGCGGAAAATTTTCCCACTAAATTTGTCAAAAAATTTCCCCGCTAGGCTTAGCGGGGAATTTCTACGCTAAATTTAGTGAAAATATTCCCTCTAAATTTGGCGGGAAGATTTTTCTGCTAAATATGTCGGAAAAATTGAGCAGGGAAAAGTTTCCGGCCAAACTTAGCGGCGAAATCCCCCCCCCCAATTTAGCAAGAAAATTTTCCGCCAAATTTAGCGGGCAATGTTTTCCGCGAAATTTAATGGGAAATTTTTCCTGCTAAAATTAGAAGTAAATTTTTTTTGCTAAATTTAGCAATAATTTTTCCCACTAAGTTTGGCGAAAACTTTTACGCTAAATTTAGCGCGAAAATTTTCCCACTCAATGTGGCGAAAAAATTTCAGCGCTAAACTTAGCGGGAAAATTTCCCCGCTAAATCTAGTGGGAAAATGTTCCGCTAAATTTTGCGAGAAAATTTCCCGCTATATTGAGCGGAAATGTTTTCTGCCAAATTTAGACGCCATGTGACGTCACTCGTGACCCTCGTGACGTCACACGTGACGTCACGTGTGACGTCATTATAGGTACACGTCCAATAATGCAACGAGCGGTTACGCCGATGGCGATGGCGACGCCGGTCAAGCCGGAAACGGGCGCCTAAAAGCTGCGTTCTAGAAAAGTTATTTAAACCAACACATTCCTTCGACAGGGTGTCACTAAAAGAAGAGGTAAAATAAGTAGCCTACAACGGAACTAAATCTCCCGCTACGAAAATGATTTAATCAGATGCAGCGCATAAACTTGTTGAGAGCCATGACTAAAGAAGCAAACTAAATTGGTGGTAAGACAATTAAGAACTTTTTTATATTCAGGTGGATTTTCCAGGACAAAGCGCGCGCTTATTCCACCCGTCGGAGTTCAATAAAAGCAGGCGCGGGCATTTCAAAAACAGCTTCTACACTGACATGTTCATGTTTCGACTCCGCCAGGAGTTTTATCTCCATATCACCGTAAATTCATCCAGACCTCTTACGAGACGCCAGCCCTTTCATAATGTAGCATCGCTCGACGTTGGTAGACTTAGCTTGAACGCATGCATCGCCATGCTCTAAGCAACGCTGCTCTCCCCTAGTTTCGAGTCAATTTGATCGAAGCGGCGGAGCACGACATGCTTCCACTCGACTGATTATGCAGCGATTTTCAGCGACCTAATCGCTACCTCACGGATTACGAGAGAATCACTGCAAGAGCTCGCGGCGAGCGTCTCAACGCAGTAAACATGCCCTTGGTTGTTGTAGCCTTCCATCGGACAAATATACTACAAGTGAACAAAACAAATGACACTAATTGCTCAGGCCAGATGAGAACTGTCAATATTGAGTTATTTTGGCGTTAACGAGTTTTCGCAATGCTTATTACGTAAGTTGCGTTTCGGCGTGCTCAGATAGGGCTACCCACAAGGAAATGTTTTACGATTACGCCGGGTGTTTCAACGAAGGCGTTCAAAAACCCTGAAAATAGTGTGTTTGAGAAAAACAAAAACTATTTTCGGGAACAAACTGCCAGCTATGGCCACGTCAAGGAAGAAAAAAACATGCTAGTTAGTTAAGTAATTTACTAGCATTTACTAATTAAACCCGCGTTTTTCAAGCTGTCAGTGTAACTTTACCAGGGCGAATTCTATTCCACATATTGTGCAGGAAACAATGGCTCATGTCTCAGAAACGTTTAAAAAAAAGTATATGTAGCTGGGCAAACTCGTTACTAGGACGAAGCTATATAACATTTTTCGTCGTATTGTCAGTTTTTGAGGTTTTGAGTTCTCAAAAACGAAAGGCGGATTTTTGGAAATTTGGGAGATCGTGGCAGGTCGTATACTTGGGGAGCTTCGCCACGCTCATATGCCTTTCGAACATATATATATATATATATATATATATATATATATATATATATATATATATATATATATATATATATATATATATATATATATATATATCTTAAGTGACTTTTTAAACTTCATTAAAAGTGCAAGACATTCATAAAATATTTGTATTGCATTTTTTTGTTAAGAAGTTCAGAACCTGACCTCATTGACGATAATTCATCAGGTGTGTTGATGATGATAAGTTCCATATAATTCAATTGTATGACCTAAATTATATGTATATGAAATAAAAGCTTAAACAGATACATATTCAACATGCAGAATATCGTTATAGTCGAATAAAAATATCTTGGCAAGAATCGCCTTTGAATACAAGAGAGTACTACACATTTCAGCATCGATTTTCTCAAAAAGGCAGCTTTTTTATATTCGCTTTCTTCGCATGAAGAGCCCTCAGTATGATCTAAATCAGTGGTTCTCAAACGGGGCGCCGCGGAACCGCAGGGAAGGGGGGAGATTTTCGGGGTCTGCGAAGCCGTCGCCTGAACCCTCAACTCCCCCCCCCCTACCCCCTTCTTTTCTTGAAAAAAAAGTTGCTTTTAAAGTGCAATCGTTATAGGCTATGTTTTTAGGTGA
This sequence comes from Ixodes ricinus, assembly GCA_037355805.1. Lineage (NCBI taxonomy): Eukaryota > Metazoa > Arthropoda > Arachnida > Ixodida > Ixodidae > Ixodes > Ixodes ricinus. The sequence continues at coordinate 39,808 of JAZHYW010068097.1, forward strand.
AGTGAAGCACTAAAAAGCGTAACTGCGAATTTCCCCGCTCAATTTAGCCCGGAAAAGGACGTCACATGGCTTCATGTTACGCGACATATGCACAAAACTAGTTTCCTCATTAAATTTAGCGAAAAAATTGACGTCACGTGACATGGCCACGTGACCTGAACACAAATTCAGTTTCCCAGCTAAATTTACCTGGGAAAATTATGTCGCATGACTTCGTGTCACGTGACCTATACTCAAATTCGATTTCCTCGCTAAATTTAGCGGAAAATTTCACGTCACGTGACCTGCACATCAATTTAGTTTAGCCGCTACCCGTCATTCCCCATGCTCTGTGGACACAGGCCAACCCGACGTGGAAAGTCAAATTGTGTCATGTGAGCTCAATGGGGTGGAGAGGAGAGGAGGGGCTGGAAGTCAATGGGATGAAGAGGAGAGGAGAGACTCTGAAGGCAACAGCTCGAGAAGAAAAGCCTGGAGGTTACTAGCGCTAAACCAAGGACGTTTCACATAGCAACACAATTGTAGGGCAATTTGCAATTCATCCCTTTATAAAGGGTGCAGCCTCCCTTTATAAAGGGGCACACTTACCATATCCATCCATTCATCCTTTTACTTGATGCTTCTTACTTTTCCTGCTCTTTAACAGTAAATGATGTCCCTGTTTCTCACTGCAATTAGCTTGTCTTATTTTATACTTTTCCCCTCGTCTCCTTCCCTCGCTGACATGGGAATCCCCCATCACTTTGTCAAGTGCCCAAGGGGTCCCCGACACCTTCATGCTTGAGGACCACTGGTCTAAATCCTAAAATAAATATCAGATGTGATAAATGGTTTGTACATATAGATCCGTACATTTAAAAAATACGAAATGTTTCAAGTTCTATTTAAGAGTCAAAGCTTGGTCATCGTCTTTTTTTGCCTAATAATTATATAATTATTGGCACCTTGACAGAGTATTCGTTGGTTTTGATTTAACACACAATTAAATAAAGTATAGCTGTCGCGTAGCATGGGATGTTATGTTTATTATATTCGTTTTCCTACAAATATCAACTTTATTAAACTTTAAAAATAAAAAAAACAATTAAATTAATTTTCTTAAATATTATATTGACAGAATAAAGAGCTAAAAGATACTTCCCTTCAAAAGTTTTATGCACTGAATGACGGAGTCCCTGGGAAACAAAATATTTTCGATGTGTCGATCGACAGCCCTAGCACGAAATTTTAGCCTTTTCCAACTCTCGCTTTTCCACGCACACTAATTCTTGTAGGAAGGTAGGCTCGTGTAAGCCTACTTATATTCGTTTCTTGTTTGTTTTAAAAAAGAGAAAGCTTGCATAAGCCACTGGGGAATTACATGCAATTACATAAAATATATGGTAACGCAAGTTCACGAGAACTTTTAATGTGACCTGGAAGCGCCGTTAGAGCAGATTACAACGTTGCTTTCGATGCATAGCTATTTGTTTAACATAGCATTGAGAAACCGGTCCTTGCTCTGAGGTTTCGTTCATAAGTGTCATGACCGAATGTTTTTGACAAGACTTACAGCGTTCCGTTGTATTTTTCTTGGCGTGGAGGTAGTGGGCCATACGTGTTGTGACGGCATTTGGGGAGTGCCAGGTGCGTGTCGCGGCGTGTGGTGACCACTCAAACATCAAGCCTTTTTTTAGTAAACCACCGATCTGACAGAACCGTGGTTCTGTCTCCCATTCCCGCGCCTCCAATGTTCATCACAGCCACGCGAATAGATTTGCAGTGAACTGTGTGCATGTTGTACCTCTGACAATGTTAAAGTTCGGTGATTTTTGTCGCTTCATTGATTAGCCCCATGCCTGAAGCCGGATACCGGCTTACGGATTAAACCAACTTGATTACAAGCACAGCGATGGCACAGTACGTTTGCTTGCTTTTTGAACTGCGTTCAACTATCGTGTCTTGGGATCGGAAGCACCAGTTTTTTGCTAACCGCAGACGCATTGTAAAAAGAGTGAAACACTTTGTGAGGTCGAAATTATATTTGAAAATATGACCGTTTTCTAGATATGGTGTTTATGTTTGTGTATACTTCTCTGCACTAAAAACATTTCGTGAAACTCGAAAAAAATTTTTTATGATCCCTTTAACCTGTATTACAATAATATCCATAAGCGCACATTCGAGTGAGAGGCGTATAGTGTTATTTTTGTGTTATTAAACGTGAAACTACCAACGGTGTATATAGTTAAACTAATGCGAGCGATCAGACGTAAATGTGTAATTAAGAACGTGGTCGCCATCATTCAACGACTCAGCATTAGAAATCAGCCTTCGATGGCACTCTAATTTGGAGCGCTTCACACTTTATTGAGCACCAGATTTTGTGAGCTTTTCAAACGCCGCTTCGCTGAACTTTACATTATTATAATATTAACAGTAGCGAACATAGTTTAGCTATGTTCGCTACTGTAAAGTAGTTTGGCTATGTGAACGCACGCGTAAGTGCCCATGCTCTTGTCTAGTGGTAGGAATGTTCGCGAAAGATCAGTTCGTTATCCTCTGCGACTAGTTAACGTTTACGTATTCACGTATTAACTGCCTGGACGAGACAGGCTTTATAGTCAAATTAATAACCGCCGGAACGAGATGGTAACCGAAGTAAAAATAATTCATCAACGTATAAGGATCAGTCTTAGATCATACGGTAATAAAAATATCTTTACAGGTTTTAGGAAAACGAAGGACGGAATTAAACTCAAAGAAAGGAAAAACTTTACTCAGGATCAAGTAAAATAAAGGCCGACCAATCTCGGTAATCTAATTTTAATGCAGAATCAAAATTAAGCTGCTCAACCTCGGGTTACGTCAGAATTCATAAGGCGACCCTACAGATATAATGATTTATGTTTAAAAATCGTGAAACAAAAAGAGGCAAAAATAATAAAACACGGAAAAGACAAGTGGTTGTCTGTCCTGTAAGCTTTATGTTGTTTTCTACCATTCTGGGTTTTTTTTTATACATAATACGTCAATACCAACTGTCCCTCCTTTCAACACTTCTACAGACTTAAATAAATTGCGTTGCCTAGGGTATCACTTGTGTATGTAACTCAGTCCTGTTGAGCTAAATATATACTTTATCGAAGTTACTGTTCAATATTGTTTAGAAACCGAGGGCGTGTGTAGCTTAAATCAGGTTACCGATTTAGAGATAATTTAACGAGAATGTTACAAGAATTTGATTTGTATTGTATATTCTTAGGAATTGCACTGCTTAAACCTAAGTTACTCTTGCAAAGCAAGTAACAACAAATGACAACTTCGTTTTGCACTCAGACTAGAGTAATGACTAAGATTTGTATTGCAGCTTTTTTCCGGGTTCGGTCAAAGATAAGAGCAATTTGGTGAGCTTGATGGGAAAAGTTTTGCTTTCACGATATTGGCTTAATTAACGCAATTAACGCGTCGAGTTCGCACCTTTCACGGACCAACTTTTTACGCGCGCATGTTAAATCGAGTGTCGAGCTTTCTTCTTCTTCTGACAGCCTAGCGGTGAGTGAACGCCTAACACAGCAATTACAACCCATAAGCGACGGGGAAAGTTAACGAGACTCCCTCATTTAAGTTTAATGAGGTTTTGCTCACACGCGTCCCACCCGTAAAACAAGTGGGGAGAGAACAACCCAATTGGGAGTAGTTTTGGAGCCGTTCTGATGAAAGAAAATAAACGCCCCCCAGCATAACTAAATGATATGTTGCCTGCTTGCATTTCAGCAAGCCAGGCTAAAATGCGGTGACTTAACGCCAGTCGCGTGTTTCGAATATCAAACCTGTCAGTTTCATAACGAGCCAGTCTGACGATGGTTGGTGTAAACCGGGAGTTTTAGGATAACGGACCCTAACGTTAGCGCACGTTATGCAAGAGATATTTCGAATAGTGTTCCTCCGTCGCAACTCAAGACCCAACCATCTCTCGCGCGTTGCGCCACGAAGATGCAATAACAATTTTTATTGCACGCACAAAATGCTTTAACTTGAGAAATTAAATAAGGTTTTGGTCTTGAGTAACAATATGTATTCGTTTAAACATAAAAATAATGGCTGAGCGGTCGACCAGTCGGGTCCGGTAGAGCACCCCGTCGTCTTGGTAAGAGGCGGTCCCGTAGTGATCTTCGCAGAAAAGTCTTTGTCCATCCCGAGCTGTAAGCCCCAACCACATGGGGCGTTTTTTCACGCGTCGCTTCCGCGTCGGCGTCTCCCCTTCGTCGGGGCGCGTCGCACGAGGCACCGATGGCTCTCTAGGCCAGACCTCTGCGTCGACTCCGAAAGTGGCCTGCCAGGCAGAGACCAATCAGAGTCACGCGTGGCGGAAGTGTGGCCGAGCCCGCCCTCTCGAACATCCCGGTCCGTCTCCATGCAGAAAATGCTGCAAGGTACGCGACTGTTTCAGAATTCGTAGTTAATTTTCGTTAACGGGAAATTAGAACAAAAGGTTTATGAGCTCTAAATTACCTTTCTGTGCATCACACACACACCGTAATACTCCGTAACAAGGTAGTTGTCGCCGGCGCTCTGATGTTTTAGGCCTAGTCATTCTGTAGCGACACTGCGAAACATCCGACATACGCGGCTGCAGTGCGGGTCATCATTGTGTTGCTCGCCCTTTCTCGCGTTCGGGGCGTGCCGACGCAGAGAGACGCGAACGCCAATGAAGCGCGTCAAAAACGCGACCATGCGGTTGGACCTTTAAGGTTCCGGCGACTGCCGCTCACTTGTTGGATCTTCGAACAGTTCCTGTCCTGCACCTCGCATGAAAAGGCATTGTCGTTCCGTTTTGAAAATCCCGGTCGCGAGGACGCTGCAGAGGTCGCGCTCACGAGGGCTGGGACCCGCTATTTTTCGAACGCAGCTTGTTTTGGCTTGGCTTACCGCTCACCCAACCTCTGCCTGTTTGCCGCTTCGGGGAACCACTAGTGATGGCATCATGCCCAGGCCTTTTCTTCTAGGTGGTATGCGCCGAGAAACCGAGGAAGGAGAGGAGACGAGAGCGTGCGGGAACGTCATAACGTCAAGTTCTGGCTCCAATGATTAGTGGGTTGACCTAACGCTAGCTGCCTTTGTCTTCACTGCACTCATCGAATGCGCTAGGACGTGGAACACGTAGGTAAGCGCAAAGAAAAACACGGGGTCGAGAAGGTAGGCAAACAAGGGCGTTTGTACGTTGGACACCGCGGAACACCGGCGTGCGGCGTTTGGCTTTCGCATTCGAACCCGTTCGACGAGTGCAGAGGAGGCATGGTGCCTGGAGGGCGTCTTCCATTGGTGTGTCTAGCACCCTATGCCGCCCATAGATCGAAAGTGGTCTCGAAGTGGCAACACATAGCGTAATACAAGTCGCAGTGCCCTGCTGTCGGATGTCGCGATCCTGGCTGTTGGTAGTAGAAATGCTGGGAAAAGCACGAGCGAACGCGAGTGTCGCTGTCGTTGCTGCGTCCCGACTTGTGGCTGCCGAAGCTTGCGTGGACTGTCACAATGGAGAGCGACCTGCAGCAGGACAGGCGCCTGCCACATGCACCACAGCTGTTGTGACGCCGCCAGGATCGCGACTGGCGACAGCATGCCATGTCTATGACGTCATGAGGCGGAAATCGAGGGGTCACTTTTTTGGACGCGCTAAGCGCACCAGTCGGAGACGCGTCACAGTCACCATAGTAGAGCCAAAGGTAGCATTTGTCTCCACTGCACCCGTCGAACGCGTTAGAACGCGGAACGCAGGCGTCGGACGTTTGGCTCTCTGCTTTCGAATCCGTTCCTCGATTCTTAGCCCGTTTCTGGGCCTCGGTATTCGGACCTCCGTCGTCCACCACTTTCCAAATGTGACGAACGAGAGGTGGCCACCACAGCCTTTGAAGCTCTGGAGGGGTGGAGGACCAATCCTCCCAGCCGCTTGGGATGAGGTGGTGGGGTAGATGGGAGACCAACTGATAGCATCTCTGGTGGGCTGCAGAGCCGTCCCAGAGTGTATGTTGGTTACAGGGGTATACAGCGCAGTGGGAGCAGGCGGGTCGACCTGCAGCATTGTTAAGGCCCGTTCACACTCTTGCAACCGAGTAAGACCGAGAGAGACCAAACCGGTTTTAAGCCTCTTGCGATCTTTTATGAGCAGCTCCGCTGCAGCGCATCCGGTTCTAAGACGTCGCAAGAGGCTTAAACACCGGTCTGGTCTCTCTCGGTCGTACTCGGTCGCATATAGGCCCGTTTACACTCTTGCGAACCGAGTAAGACCGAGAGAGACCAGACCGATTTTTAAGCCTCTTGCGATCTCTTAGTACCAGCTCCGCTGCAGCGCATCCGGTCCTAAGAAGTCGCAAAAGGCTTAAAAACCGGTCTGGTCTCTCTCGGTCTTACTCGGTCGCAAGAGTGAACGGTGCTTATATGTGAACGGCGATTTAATGTAATGGATATAGTGAGGGGAAAGTAGGGAGTGTGTTTGCGCTGTACGTATGAGGGACGCTTCCTCTGCTGAATGAGTATGTGAGGGTGAGGGTAGAGTGAGGGTGAGGGCTTGCGTTTATCCCCAAGAATTTATTTTGTAGCTTTATGTATATTCTTTCTTGTCAATTCCGGTTCATATTTTTGCACTGCCGGCCATGCCAGAGGGGGTTCCGGACTCGGTTCACGAGTGAGCTCATGAGCTTGGCTCTATCTTACCAGGACCCTGGTGTTCTGGGAGCCATTCGGTCCTAATTTATAGCAGCAGATATTTGTGCATGTGTCGTCTCAGAATGATGTAGATGTATGTGGGCAGTTCATTGTCTAGAAAAGCTCGGCAGGCATGCTGGCTATCCGTTTTCACTATGGCTTCTTCCTTCTCGTGTTTGATGAACTCGGTTATGGCTGTGGCTATGGCTAGCATTAGCGTTCGGGGGTTAGGAACTCGCTTGAACTCCCGTGTTATGATTTCTGTTTGGCTTCGTATTGCTAGCGTGCATTTCTCTGTTTTAAAAGTGGCGTTCGTATAATAGATTGTAACGTTTACGTGCTCGGCTTCTTTCTCTAAGCGTTTATTCGATCGATTCTTCCGTTTATATCTCTTATTTTATGCATATTTTTAGGAACCGGATCAACTTTGATTCTGGGTGGTTGCCTCTAAGCCGGGATTCCTGATGCAATGGGAGTAAGGTTTGTTATATTGTAGCCCAGGTGTTTGATGAGTTCAACAGTGGAGACAAAGGCAGCTACCTTTAGGTCTAAGCACAGATGTATTAAAATGTACGCTAGAGGCTAAACGGGCGCTTGTGTCTATATGACTTCCGGGATGCAAATTAAAGTAGACAGCAACCAGTCTACTTTTGCAGTGCTTCTGTGCCGACCGTGCCGAATAGTATGTACCTTTATTATAATTGTAGAAGTGTGACTGCTTTAGTTACGCTATTTTTTTTTACCAGTGAACGATGTTAAACTTTGCTATAGTCAAAGACCAAATCTCTGTTCTATAGCAGTTGTGTAAAAAGGAGCGACGTTTTTAAGCAAAATAACAATCGAAAGGAATGTAGAGTGTGTTCAAGTTTCGCCAGCATTCTGGTGGCGCTTATATATTGCTAATATTCCCGTCCGGTCACCATATAAAAATGATCCCATCGTCTATTTTTACGAGCGGTAAAACATTCAAAACGTAAGGTATAAAGTACGTGGGTTATAAAAGTTTTTTTTTCTTTCTTTTATTATTTCCTATGCCTGGCAGCTTTTATCGGGCACTTGTTCTCTGGCGTCTCCTTATTTCCCAGTGTGCGGGTGATGTTTTGAACGTAGAACAAGCATCTTCGTACTTATTCAGGAGCAGAAACAATAAAGCAGTACTTATTTATTTCAAATCGAACTGTATTACGTGGCCTTCCATTTATTTCGATCGCCTACATTCACAGGGAGTTACTGATCCAATGTCACTCCGTAGTTATTGCCGTCTATTTCGGTTTTCCAGATATCCTTCGCTCGTTTGTCACGTATATCCCCCATCACGTATATCCCCCATGCTAAAAAGCACAGCCACGGTCCCCTCGCTAAGTCTCCGATAGTGCATATAAACACAGGTACGAAGCCATTTTAGCCCCATTTCATTGTAATTATCTTGAAAGAAAAACGCCCTAGCTGGCCAGTCATCTCGTCTGCCGGACTCAAAAATGTTTCTATCTACCTAGTCCATACGAATTAGTCGGGATATTTGCTGTTATATTCGAGCGCAAGGATAAAACGCATTCCCTTTTCCTCATAAAAATGCATTACCGGAAGTCAATTTTCGACTGGTTACGTCTGGTTCAATTTGCGAGAGCACACTAGCGCCAGCTAAACCTCTAACGTACATTATGACAACTCTATGGGTCTTCCCCACTAATTGTTCGAACTGGAGCTTGGCGTTCTGACGACACCGAGCTCTTTCGTTTCCTCCTCGCCCTTAGTTTCACGGCGTATTGCCCAAAGGCTTTCAAGCGAGTTTCGGTACCCACGCTATATTCAAGAAAGAGCGTGCGTACCCAACACCCACACCCCGTTTGGGCTTGTCGCATGTGCAGTGCCGATGATGCTGTTTCTCTCTGTACGCAAAGCGATTCGCTGTGCTATTTTAAAACTCCCTAATGAGCGTAAATATGGGCTCGAATATTAGTTTTGAGATGGAGTTTGCGAACTTAGCATTACGCAGTAGAAACGCTGGAACGCAAACTAGCTCCTACTTGTCTTGTTTCTTTCTCTGTATAGCACTTCCATTTTACATTCTCAGAAGTCTCTGATTGTATACTAGACTGCAATGTACTCGGAACACTAATAATTGTTCTTCTATGAAACTGTCCAGTCTGCGAGAAAGGAGATCGGTGTCATGCTCCGCTGGCCCTATGTAGTTTTAACAGCAAAACTGGGCAGCCTGACTTTTAGCCATTAAGCCGTACCAGGGCCGAGGTGTCTTCATCTTTTTAAGATACCTGCGCATCCACCCCCCCCCCCCCCCACACACACACACACCCCACCGAGAAATGCGAGATATGCCGTATTTCTTGCGCAAGAACTTCCGAGAGCGTAGGATAGAGCTTACAGTAAGCCAATCTAGAGTGAATGGGCAAGAAGTATCTACTTGCAAAATGAACGAAACCTTGACATTGACATCATTCACCTGAAAATGTTCTGCATTGGGAGCGCACTTCTATTTTATTCCACTCTCCGGGCATGTAGTACAATTACCATAATTATCCCGCGATCACAAACATAAAACTGGTATACATGGACGCTTCTAATTCTGTTTAGAAAAGGGAACTGTTTCTTGTTCCAAAGTCACTCTCGGTCGTTTTCTTTAGGTAGATTTTCTGTGCTTGACTATGCTAGCAGTGCTTGAGGCTGCAATGACACACGAACAACGACGTTGCAGAGTCAAGCACGGTTCTTTTGCCGTGTTATTCAGCACGTTACATGCAACTGGTAGGCTTACGGGGGTATTCAGAAGTCGTTAACTAGCCCCTCGCTGGCCTATTTTCTCAACAAGCATACAATTAACTAGTGAGCTGTTTCATTGCAGCTTTAAAGGAAGGTATTGACATGGTAGTCTCTTCTCTCCGTCATGAACCGACATAGAAAAATTAAGATACACCGACTTTCGTGTGCTTTAATAATTTTGCTGCGGTGATTCTACTCATTGCGGGACTTGACAGCTAGGAAGTTTAATTAAAAAATAATATTAGTGAGTTACAACTAGTTGTTTTCAAAGACCCGATACCGCTCAGCTTGGAACTTTAAAACGTGTTTCGACGCGAGCTCTTGATATGTGTATCGTTACAGGAAAATGCTATTTCGCATGATTTCCCAGCCGAGATTTTAGCATATATCAAGTTTCCTCGTAAAACAGTTCTCCTCTACACAACAAAACAATCAACTGTTCCGCGATTTTAATATTTCTTCTTACTTTTCAAGAATGATTCGCTGCGCCAGAAATATTTTCACGAGTATCTCGATGAACACTTGGTACTGTGTTGTGCAATGCCACCAGGGTTTCTGAATTTGGCTCCTTGCAGGGGGCCATGCGCCAGCGGGTGCAATTACTGTCGATCTTCTAAAAAATTATGAATTTTTGCAACGTTCTTGTTTTTGACAATTTTCTTTTATAATCCTTATAAAACGAGGGGAGGGGGGAGGAGGTAAAAAATTTGGGTGTACGTAAGTGGGACGTAAGCTTTTATACACAATCCATAAATTCTAACTTGCAAGCCCGACAGGGACTGCATTTGAGATTTCGCCCTTTTTAGAAGCGTCTACCTGTAAGAGGTGTTTGTCAAAAAGGAAGAGGAAGGGGAGCAACATAAGAATCAATCACGTTGAACGCAATACCCACGCTGTGGTGGAGACTTTTTTCCCACGAACTTCACTAAAGCATTCTCTAAACCCTAAAAAACGTCAGAAACAAAACAGGAAGATGGCAAGCTTCATACATACAGAACGTCCGTTACTAACGACGTGCAACAAAAAACGCAACATACCGCCTAATGAAGGAAAGCATCGTTCTACACACTGAAAGCCAAATTCGCAACTCTCAAGGACTATAGGGGGCGAGCTAGTTTCTACCAAAATGGCTGCCATCTGGATGATCGTCGTTGAACAGCAGTGCGAGGTTGGGTCTGCAACGCGTAAATAGTTCTAATTTTGTGAAACACGAGCGATATAAAAGCCCACCTGATACTTCCACGTCAAGAAGGGGTAAGCTAGCACCTCTATTCGGAAGCCAAGGAACTAGGGAGCGCGATTCACACGCAGCGGAACCACCATCGCTGAAAGTTGCAAAATACCGAGGCGATGAAAAAATCTACCAAATAAACTAGAAAAAAAATATCGTCACGCTCCACGGGTGTTTGTAACGATCCGGCCTGCTTCACAGCAGGCAGCGTGCGGAGTGGAGGGCGTGAATAGCTCGGTGTAGCTAAGCGAAAATGGAAGCAGACAACACGGCAGGAAGAAACTAGAGGTTGAGGGTAGGGGGGTGGGGGTGAAGGCAACTGCCGGGTTAAAGCCTTATCGTAGCAGAGTAGGGTGCTCGTAGTGTTCAGGGACCAATATCCTTCTTTTCTTGGAGGCAGCAACGGTTGCAGCCGGACGATACTCAAACCTGTAGATGAGTTTCGATCCCGGTTCAAATGTTACAAAAAAAGGGAGAAAACTGGCCGTCCGCTACGAATGTAATAACAAAAAAAAAAGTGACAGGCGCAAAACGGGAGACCCCTTCTCCCGCCCCCTTCCCCCTTTACAATCGCCAGTCCTCTGCGAAGCGAAAGCGCTTTGAAAACACTCACCGTCGGCGGTAGAGAGTAAAAACAATGTCAACAGGGACTTGGAGGTGCGACCGGAATGAGCCCGAAAAGATTACGGTTCCAAACGAGGAGCACGCACGCACGCATAGTCGTCGTAACCAGGGTAACGGAAAGCACACCTCTTCCGCGAACAAAAGGCAGGCGAAGAGAGGGTAAGAGAAAAGAGCTGAGAGAGACGTGAGTGAGATATTTTTCTAGGATCCGCCCTTCTGGTATTGCGGCTACGGTTGCCTCCCTAAAAGAAAAAAAGAAAACGAAAATGTTCGGGAGGGAAAGGAGAGGGAAGAAAAGCAGGCGCTGAAGACCAGCTCAGAAATCGATGTAGGACCCCTCCGGCCTACCTGAGTCTTGGGGCGAAAGGAAAAGGGGACTATGCGCCGTTCGTCCACCCGTAAGCTGACAGTGCGGTGGAAGCTACGTGCTCGTTGGGACCAGTCATACGTCTGTATTCTGTCACGTGATCACGCCCTCTCTCTCTCTCTCTCCACCATACGAGCGCAAAAAGAGCAGGGTCATGTGATGAAAGGGAGGCGGTTTATTGGTCTGGCGAACGCGTGGCTCCTACCCGAGGTCAGCTTAGGGGTGAACGGAGCATAGTAGCTCTCTACCTGTCGCGGCGGTGCTATGTTCTCGCTGACGCTGTTCCCGCTGGCGCGAAGCAGGCGGAAAACGGCTGCTGTTTTGATAACTTCTGGCTTACATGTGGAGAGAAAAAAGGCGCGTACCGTAAGAATGAAAATCACAAATTAGCTTGTAAAACTTCATAGCGTTTTTGTTTTAATTTTTGTTTTTAGTCGCGTTTGCGGTTTGCGATGACGCGAAGCGACTGGTATAGATTAGGGTCGCCTAACTCGATTTGGTTTAATTTGTCGCCGGCGCTCTTGTTTGAGTTGATCCGAGCAGGAGCCCTTGAATGCCTTTGAGTTGGTTCAATAGGGTTCTGGGGGCATACGAGTCAACAGTAAGTACGGTAGTTGACTGCTGTCGTCCGCTGTGCCTTGTCAGAGTTAACCTGATTGACTTCGGCTGTACTTGTTGTCTGAATTTTATGGGATGGGACTATAGCGGTTGAGTCCGATGTTTTTGTAATGCTACTGATTCGAAATAAAAAGCGCAGCATTGCGGGACGAACATTGTGACGATAGTCAAGTAGCCGACGATTGCGCCATCCATCGGAAAGTAACTGATACACCTTACGCCATTTTGCTACTATCTGACGTTAATCGATTATCTTATTGGTGCGACCAGTAGTTAATGGCACACTTACAAAACCACATTTATGAAAGTGTCACTTGTTCAATCTTTGTGTCATGCTTATCATGTTACCGACGTATATCCCGCTTCAGCGTTTGTGTAATAATATATTAATATTCCTTAGACGACTAAGTTTCCATGGAAAGTTCACGTCGAACACGTGGTTAAGAGTGCAAGCCGTATTTAGGACACTTGAAAATGAACTTACTTCTCGTTCCGTCTTCGGTGAAACTAGCCTCGTACGAAACGCGTATGAATTCAGAATTAGAATATGCTGCTGCTGCTGCTGTGTGGGAGTCCAGTCTTTCATCGCTAATCACTCCAATCGTATCAGTCCAAAAATTTCTCAACAAGCTTCATCCTAAGCAACTCTCACCGTACAATGCCAGCATTTCTACCATGAAAAACATTTGTATCTCACATTTCTAGCTCATCGTCATAAAATCATTTGTTTGTGTCCTTTTAATAAAATCTTCCGTTACAATACTGCACTTTTTCACAACTTAATAAATCCACCGACCTACATCCCTTCTCGCATTGATCGTCGGTATTCCCAGACTTGTACGGTACACTCGATCATCCCAAGTCATCAAGTGACTCGTAAGCGGTTACCATTTAAGGTGATTTGTAATCGTTTGAATACTTTTTATAAAGAGGTGATCACGATATTAATTTGATTATTTTTGTACTATTAAAATTATTTGTAACGGTTACTATTTTTACCTCCCCTTTGTTTACGTTTCCTACCACGGATTAAGTTCCTACCACGCCCGTGGATTATGATGATAATTGTATTTCCTAGTTGGGTATTTCTTATCCAATATTAGAGAGTTTTATTGAACCGTTTTTGGCACATCCGATATGAGCCCTCTGGTACTAACTGCGCATGTGCGAGTCTTCTGCGGTAGAGCATGCGCGGTTTGTACCGGAGGGCCCATAGTACCGTATCGGATGTGCAAACACGGTTCCCTAAAACACCCTAATAGGGACAGTACGAAAACCCGTTTTCAAATCGTCAAGAAAAACATCTTTCGATTTGAATATTTGAGGTAATCAAAAAAGTAACGGTTAGTTTTTTTTTTTTCAGGTAACAACCAATTACTTTTCTTCTCGAGTAAATAGGTAATCTAATTGAATACGTTTTGGCCAATAGTAATGGTAATTGTAATCAATTACTCTTTTTTTTTCGAGTAACGCGTACGAGACTGGGTGTTCCTTTTTTCAAGTGTCATCTCTTCATATTTTTGTATACCCTAAACGTCGAATGATTGGATCCGTCGTCCGAATTTGACCGCTCAATTCACCCATACTGTTTTGCTTAAAAATTCTCTTAGTGCACTTTGGCAGTGTTTTTTTTTAAGGCTAATTACCTTCTTCGGGGTACTATCATGAGGGTTCTCAAAATAAACAAACAAGCGACAGCTGCTTTCGCAGTGCCTTCCTCTATCAGTAAATCCAGAAAATAAAATTTTAGGTGCTCGGTTTTTTTTTTGTTTTTTTTTGAAACGTGGAAACATGTTGCAGGCCACAAACTATCCGTGTTTCTTTTTTCGTTATTTATGAAATTTTGTCTCTTTTAGGCAAATTTACAGAGTATAATCTAGTTATATTTGTTTCAAAATGTTTCCGATGCACGTTTAAAGGGCCGCCTACACTATCGAGAAAACGCGCTTGGCACGCCGATCGCGGTGAATGTCACGTGACAGCACAGGAGGCCTCGTGCACTCTTGAAGCATTCTGAGCGAACGCATGATTTCACGCGCTAAACCGATTTTGCGGAACGCGTTTTCAACGCGATCGGCGCGCCGCGCGAGTTTTCTCGCTAGTGTGGGCGGCCCTAAACACTGCTCCAGAAACAGTGTTCTGGTAGAATATTTGACGTGTGAGATATTAGATATTGCTTTATACCTTCTATCAAAGTAGTATTTTGGACAGTCATTGTTTTAGGCTAGAAGTATGATGAAAAGATACCCTACGCTTGTATTGCACTACGTAGAGCGATCACCCTGAAATATCAAGATGACGGCTAGCCTAGATCTTTTGATATAAAAATTTGCCGCATTTGTAACCTGAGTTGTGCTTATTTATTTATGCATTTATCTATTCTTTTATTTCCTCCCTTTTTTGTAATAATTTCACCGAATCGTTAAGATACGACAGGAAAGGGATTACAACGCAGGTCTCACCGGGTGTCATAAACACTGCAAAAGAGAACGCCGAAAGTTCGCATACCACTTCGTCGTTAATACTGAGCATTACTTAGGATATATTTAGTCTCAAGTAAGAACATACTACTGGTATAGTAATGGCTGGTGAGGCAAGAATGAAACGCGTGTGTCCGTTTTTTATGCAATATTACAAAAAACGAAACTATTGCGATGCGCGTTTCACTGTTGCAGTGAGATTATTGAAATACATTAATTTGAGTAAGAGAGGTTCTTTCTTTTGTAATCAGGAGGATTTCGGAAGCGCGGAGGAATGCGGTGGTGAAGTTTCACGAAAAGGGGGTTTATAATATGTCGGGTCCCATCTAGCAAATGAAACCTGGCTTCTCGGTACGGAAACAATACATAGCAAATGAAACCTTGCTTCTCGGTACGGAAACAATAAACTACTGATCGCATAAAGCTAAAGCTCCGTGAAAATGTGACGTCGGCTGTGGTGATAGAATGCAAAATTTTCAGCACATGACTACTAGGACAAAAAATACAAAAGATGAATGATATTCTTTCTATAAATCGACGTCCATTTAAATTTAATTTTCCTTAAACTGAAATTTGAGATTGTAAGCGCATGTTACATTTATTTTAATTAAAAAAATCTGCCAGTTAGAAAGGCGATAATATTTCCTTTATTGCTAAACGTTTTTTTTTTTACCAAAAATGAATGCTATAGGCACCAACAATCTCAAATTTCGGTTTGATGAATATTAGGCTTAGGGGGACGTCGGCTCGTAGATAAGTTGCTGTTTTTCTTTTGTGTCTTTTGATTCAGGTAACATCATGCACTCAAACTTTCTCATTTTATCACCAACACTAACGTCACATCATCACAAAGTTTCGGCTTTCCGCGCGATGCGTAGTTTATTTATGCGGGTCGAAAAACCGGGTTTTTATTTTCTCGGTCGGACCCGGTAGCATATATGCTATGCGATGAGAAACTAAGGGAGATGAAGAGACGAGGGCGTGCGTGGACGTCAGAACGCCGAGCTTTGACTGGAAGGTTTTCGGGGATCGAACCCGTTCGAAGAGCGAGTAGAGGAAAAGGCAGCTAGCTTTGAGTGTTTACTCACTATTCATTCAAGCCAGAGCTCAACGTTTTGACGACCCCGCGCGTTCTCGTATCCTCCTCTCCTCAGTTTCTCGTCACATTGGCGTCTAGAGTCATTTCTCCCAATTGTACACTAAGCGAACAAACTCATCAAGAACCATAAGCAAGAAAACTGACAAAAAAGAATACGAAATTATTGAGAACATGCAAGGTACTAATTAATGTTTTCTACATTCGTCGCTATCGTTAAATGGTGCAGATGACGATTCATTTTTGATTGTATGGTAAATAAAAAAATGAGCACCGTGAGTGTTCATCAGTATGCCTTTAACAATGCTGAGGCGACAACTTACGACATTTCTGCTGATTGTTTCCACTCTTGTGAATTGGGTGCAGTGAAATATTTATAAGATGTTGCTTCGTAATTTTTTCGCGGTCGGTATTTATGTCTTTGGTTTGAAGCTCATTCTTATTTGTATCAGCACAAGTTTGACACGTCACTTGGAGTGACGTTTTGTTTGGAGCGGTTTTCAGTAATACTCGATGGCTTCTCCACCATAGAATGGAGGAAGTTGAGAATATACACTCTAATCGTGTTAGAAAAGCTGACGTACACTGCCCGACACTGTTAACGCAAACAGGTGACAGCCTTTGTGTTTTTCCTTATAAAATTGAAAGGCTGACGTCACAACCACTACTTGGCGTGGGGGAGGGGTTATCACTTCTGGAAATACATAATTTGTAAAGTTTGATGCGAGCATGTGCTTTTTTGATGTAAAGTGCCAAATAGCGCTGACACTTTGTTCGCGTTAACAGCGTCGCGGAGGGTACGTGCGTTTCTTTCTGGTTTCTTAACGCAGACATTTGGGCTAGTTTGTATTTCATGATTAAAAATTAAATCAACGCAAGGACACGGACAAGAACAAGAAGGTAGACGAACAAGGCGCTGACTTACAACTAAAGTTTATTGTTCTAACATCAAGTATAAATACTGTAACGTCATAACAAACAAACAAAGATAAAATACATGTCATGGACGCCACGTGCTCCTTAGCTACAGTTATGCGCTGTCACCGTGTGTCCAAAAAGCAACATTCCTTATCGGATAAACATATTGAAGGAGTGCTGACACAGTTTTCTCACAATTTTCCGATTTCCCGCGCCTCAATGATTTCTTGAGGGAGTTTGTCTTTATTTTTCTTAATCACCTCACACTTGTCGAAGACGGGAGCGCAGCCGCAGTCACGGCAATGCAGGCCAAGGTGACCTGACACAACTCTAAAAACGTTATACTTAAGTTCTCGCAAACGGTCATTGAGGCAGCGTCCCGTTTGCCCGACGTATCTCCTGCCGCACGAAAAGGAAACAGATTACACTACTTCCTCCACACAGTTCATGAATTGGTCGTGGTGTTTTTTGGTGCAACCCTGCTTTTCTTTAGAACAGAAATTTACTTTTCTGCATAGCCCAGACAGCTTTTCCGGAGCCGAAAGAACCACATCAACACCAACCCTTCGGCCAACTTCCTTTAGGTTGTGAGATATCTTGTGTAGGTATGGTAAAATGGTCACTTTTTTGTTAACCCTATGAGCCTTCTGGGTTGTTTACTCACGTGCTTTCTTAAGTAGGGTCTCGGCAACTGTCGTCAACAGGTGAGACGGATATCCCACATATCTGAGCCTTGGTGCTTGTGTGTCGAAGCTCTCTTCTACTCTGTGGGGAAAGAGAACAGAGCATTTCTAAAACAGAGGTTAACAATTCCCCTTTTTACAAGTTTAGAATGCGCTGAGGAAAAAGGCAAGGTGGGTTTCTTAGCCCTCGGCTCATATATCCAGCACACATGGCCATGACCAAGTTGCAGGCTCAGATCCAGAAATTTAATGGCCCCATTTACAGGTACTTCACGCGTCAGCACCAGCGGTTCCAGACACTGTTTAAACGTTGACAAGACAAACGACACAGCAGAATCCATATCTTCCTTGTCACAATCTAGGAGCACCTAATAGTCATCTACGAATCTAAACAATTTTCCCACCTTGGTTCCTTCCAGCTTGCCTGAGAGGGCTCTATCGTGGAACGCAAGAAATGTATCGCTAAGTACTGGGGCTATGCACGACCCTATGCAAACGCCATTTCTCTGAATGAAAACACCGTCATCCCAGGACGCGAACGTCATTGAGGCACGGGAAATTGGAAAATTGGGGAAAACCTGTGTCAGCACTCCTTCAATATGTTTATCCGATAAGGAATGTTGCTTTTTGGACACACAGTGACAGCGCATAACGGTGGCTAAAGAGCACGTGGCGTCCATGACATGCATTTTATCTTTCTTTGTTTCTTATGACGTTACAGTGTTTATACTTGATGTTAGCACGAATAAACTTTAGTTGTAAATCAGCGCCTTGTTCGTCTACCTTCTTGTTCTTGTCCGTGTCCTTGCGCTGTTTTAATTTCTGGTTTCTTGCTTTTCTTATTATCTTTTTTATGGGCTTTAACTTGTACTTCACTATTTACAAAGTGTGTGTAAAAAACTAGACATTTTAATAATCAAATATATCATATTTCAAAGTAAGAAATATTATGCCGCCCTTTCTTGCGGCAAGTGAGTTTGAAGTTTTGAGCAATTCCCTTTGATTTGAAAGAATATTCAACAACCAAAAGTAGCTTGGAACAGACTCGATAGCTCCTTTTTATGTAATTAGAATGGAACGCCCAGGATTTGCAAATGAGGTCCTCAAACGCATATACAGAGGCGAAAGTAGCTGAGGTTTAAATCACATGCACGTCTTATTTTCAAACCGTGATTCAATTTCTGAAAGTATGAACTGGATATCTTCCCACATAATCAAGAATCCCATTCTCTTTGCTTGCATGGAGCATGACTGCAACCTTGGGTAGGAGCAGGTGCAAAGGATGTCTGAGTGATATTGATCTCGAATAACAAGTCTCCTTTGTTTGCAACTGCTTGAAGTTGAACATTGAAGCGAAAAAGTATAAATTTAAGCAAAAAAAGTATTTTGCATTGGAAGGCAAACACTCTGGAGAACTAGAAATCGCTTGCTTTGATAATTTACTCAAACTCGTCTGGCCGATTACTTCTGCATGTAGTAAGTGCATCAATTTGAATGTTTGTGATTCTCGGGACGATACTACTACTTTTGATGGATAAGCGATTAAAAAGCTCTATCTGTCACGATTATTAAACTAGTTTAGATGAGTCTTCTTTATAGGAAGCTCCGTGAAAGACGAACGTTACAACGATCAAATTGGACATACGTTGACGTTGGAAAGAAGATGGAGCATAATGCTTGATGCCTGAGAGCGCAAAAAAGTATGCTCAATAGTAACGTGTAAAAAATAAGACATACGTCACTCACTACCCATTAACAACAAAAAACTAATCTTTTAGCAAAGATTGAGATCAAAAATATTTCGGAAAATGCTGGCAATCAGAAAATACATAGCATTAGTGGAAGCTCGTCGACGTGGCTTAGTTACAAACTTTCTTCAAATTAAGTCGAAAATATACACAAAAGCTAAAATTTAGTCTTCTTCTGATACTTTTTATGTCCGGGATCTTAATGCATTTAAACGTAGCTTAAAACCAAACAAATTGCATAATTATCCCCCTATATAAACTTTCAAAGTGCACTCAAGTTGAGAGGTAATTAAGTATACCGAATCAATCATCTCAGGAAGACGGATTAAAGTTTGTGCGGAACCTGTCATCAGGACTTGCAAACCATGCTATAAATATTGACTTGGACATTTTAGGAATATAAGATAAAATACTTTGAGTCAATTTTTTTCGTTAATCGCTTGAACGTGCCGGAAGACTCTTAGACATAATTTTCAAAACAAAAACAATTTACCAACTTTAAAAGTTAATTGACCGAAGTCAAGGGTGCGGTCAATACTGCGTGGCGTATAATTAATGGCCTAGCTGTGTTTGGCTTGCCCATCTTAAATATATGAGTGGCGTATGTGATCGTGCTTTTAAAACGTTTGTACACAAAAAGGTCTAGAATGTGTGCGTCATCGCTTCTTTCTAGTGGAAACATCTGAGCGAGAGGATGACATGCTCTTATTAAAAGGCAGCTGGAATTAAACCTGCATCATCGCCTGTTTTGAGTCAGCGCTCTACCCAATTAAGCTATTTTGGCTACATTTCTGTTCTTTTCTTTTTTGCATGAGAGTTGGCAGAAAGAAACACAACAAGAGTAGCTGTATAAAATACTTTTGGGCAGTCAGGCATTTATGAGAGTACACCAGGGAGACCTGACCAATGAAGGGAAAGTTCCATAAGCCATTCTAATTACCCTGGCTCGAGGTAGGCTTGTATGGTTTTTATTACAAGTAATCAAATATTCTAGTATTCAACTACATATTAAAGTACTTTAATAATAGTTTGATTACCTTTATTATGTAGTAATCGCAAAAGTCATCTCGTTAATTCTGAAAGTAATAAAATTACTTGTAACCATTACAAACCCCTCTCCTTCTCAACTTCCGGGTTTAGGACAATTTAGTCGCCACATTCCGAGCCTGTAGTACGATATGTCACTATATCAGATTTTAAAAATGCGGAACCACAAAGAATGGAAGGATTGTTACCGAGATCTGTAAATGTACGAGAGGAGGAAAGACTCTTTGTGTGGGACAGTTTACAGAGGGGTTTGGTGAGTTTCGAGATAGGTACGTCAGGTTCGGGTTTTCTACAAAAGTCTTTGCATCCGAAGTTCGACGGTTAAATTAGCGTCTGCGTTTTTACTAGCTGTTCAACAGTCCACCCCTTTTCTCTTAAACGAAAGTATAAATTAGGCTGAAAGAACCTTTCAGTTTTGTTCTCTCAAGAGAACCAACCCAGATAATGTAAATGCTAATGTGTGTCAAAAACCTGAGCTCTTTGTGGCATCCAAGTGGCTGGATTTCCACAATAGTTAAGATTAATAGCCCAGTGATTCTACTCTACAGATGGGCATTAGGTACAAAAGCAAAAAAAAAATCGTTCTTTTTTGCGTGTGACATCCTGGAACAAATCTCGCACTTTCATTTATTTGCATTTTAGCTTTGCCTAGATATTTCTTTTTACGTGGGTAAGTTTGTTCACAAGTTCACAGTATAATCAGGGCGCATGCGTCAAACTATAATTAGCAGAATCTTCGTAACACCTGTTGAGTGTGAGTGCAGAAATAGATCACCATTTATTTGTTAATCTGGGAAGGATAGAGTTTTTCCGGGTTAAATAACCGGAACATCTATAGGTCTCGCAAATCTGTTCCATTCCCGTGGCACACAGATGGCTGCTGCTTTAACGAAGAGTCGTGACTCTGTGCCACTGTGGCCCCAGCTGACAGGCCTGTTTGGGTTGAAAAAATGAAAGACGTTTACAAATCTCTGTGATGCGAAATTAGAGCGCAGCTTTTGAGTAGGAGGAGTGGAGGGTATTGAGGGGAGTGTATGCCCTCTTCTTCCTCCGTACCCTCCCTCCTCCTCCTTCTCATCTGCTCCTCCTCCTTCCCTCCTTTCCTCTTCTTCTCCTCCTCTTCTCTTTCCTCCTCCTTTCTTTCTTCTCCCTCCTCCTCCCTTTCTACCGACCTCAACACCAACTCAGCATCCCCGCTTAATTTAGCGGGGAAAATGACGCCACGTGACCTCAACACCAATTCAGTTTCCCGCTAAATTTAGCGGGGAAAATGACGTCACATGACTTCGTGTCACGTAACCCATGAACGAATTCAGTTTCTCCGCTAGATTTAGCGGGAAAATAGATGTCACTTGACGTCAACACCAATTCAATTTTCCGCTAAATTTAGCTGGGCGGTTACGCCGACGCCGCTATACGCGTGAACGGGTGCCTAAGCGGGGCGATGGCAACCTTACATTTCAGTGTTTACTTTGTAAGCCTAAGGGACAGCTGTCCTGTTCCAGTGCTATGCACTCTAACTCGAGAAAGCACATCAAGCTAAGGTTTATCGGTTGTGCGCGTTTATGGTATGTGGGACAGTGAATTACTTTACGAAGCACTATCAATCTTACATTAATCCTTCTTTTTGCTTCTGATAATGAGTTTCTGAAGTAATAAAAAAGTAACGGTTACTTGTTTTTAAGGTAAGGTTAATTTACTTTGCTTTTAAGTAATTAAATAACCTAATTAAGCACTTCTTTTTTCGTTTTTTTTAAATTTAGAAATGAGTACAATACTACTTGGAGGACCCAAGTTATGACCTGTTCTTTACGCAGAACTATCCTCGAAACACCATACCTCTCTGACTGACACATTCAATCGGAAACCTACATCCCATAAAACTGTCATAAAAAAAGAGGAAAAAAGGGCAGTCTAAAACAAACAAAATATACGAGCCTATTTATTCCAATAAGACGAGCTCAAAACTTGCCACGTCTAGCTTTTCGGCAGCGGATGTAAATAACAGACAGGGTAGTTGGAACTACCTTGCGCACATCAGGTAGACTGTTACTAGACTCAACACAAAACAACATCAACACCGTAACCAAGTTTGTCCTCTTTGTGATTGACTGCTCACACAAAGAAACTTGCTGTTCACCTCGCCACCATCTCGTTTATCACCATCGAGGAAAACAAGCCAAGCGATGCCACGACACTCACAAATTCACGCTCGTGGCATCGGTTTAACCAAGTGGAGGCAAAAAAACAAAAAACAAAAATACAATAAAAATTGGATGGTGTAGAGAGAGGTAAACAGCCATAAAAGAAAACAAAAAAAGCAAGAAGGGACAAGAAAAAAGATACAACAAATACTAAACGAGGAGATTGACAAAACACCGTTCTGCTACCGAACCCCTGCCGAGGGAAGGAGCAGTCGGGGCCGGGTAACAAACGGCCTGTAGCAGGGCAGGGAAGAACCACTCCGGCGGCATGTTCGAGACTAACGCCGGCGCCTTCTATCAAGATACGGCAGAATCACACTAGGTACAACCTCCGGACAAAAGAGAAATGTGGAAAGACGACACGAAACACCGTAAATGAAAGAAATCTAGCCCCGACGGATAAAAACAACAGACAAAAAACAAAACGAGCTGCAACTTTGTCAGAAACGAAAGAACGCAGCATTGTGTACTCTCTGCGAGACCGGGTGGTGGCGAGGCACTCGATGCATCACACCTGCGATTGTGTGTGCCGTTTTATGTTTTATTTATTTTTGTAGCGCTGCATCTTCTTGATCTTTCTTCTCTCGACGTGTTGGATACACAAAGAGTTTCGTATACATTCTCTAACTTTTTTCATGATGACAATTGTTTGTTTGGCACTTTTGTCTATTTCCCTTTTGATTTTGCGGCCCTTTTGGGAACCCACAGGGTTGTGAATGCCGATAAAAGGCATTTTAGGATGCACCGAAATTTATAAAAAAACTGCAATGAAGTAAAAATGACAAAAACAAAACGAGAAGCGTGTTTTTGCTAAAATCACTTTGTTCTTCAACTACACGTAACGGGCTTCCGTCCAGATATTTCATTATCTTGGCCGACAACTTTTTTTTTTTCTTTTCGAAACTGTCGATATCATAGTAGTCGAGCCAAACAACTCACTAGAAATGATTCTCGGTTTTCTAAAAAAAGACCTTAGGAGAACCTCATACCGTCTTCTAAGTGTTATACACACATAAGGGGCTAGGCGTTTCAAGTTTCGAAAGCCTAGGAGTATTAAAAACATTTTCAATTTACTTCCTAATATTTCGAAGCTTTCTGATTCCGTATCCAGGCTTCTTCCTCAAATGACTTACCATTAGACTCTGCAACATAATGGCATTATAGTCTGCGACCTAATTCAACAAAAACTTAGTTTAACAGGACTTGATACGCTGTTCTCTCGCATGCTTCTGTTACAAGTTAGACCTGCAATTGAAGTTAACGGTTTAAATTTGTGAGAGCTTGCCCACTGATTATACATCACTAATTTAGGTGTGACATTGTCCCCGTTCGCCGAGAAAAAAAAAAGGTAAATAATCGAGACTTCGGGCCAACTAAGTTGACCACTGTGCAACAATCGGAATTGGGAGCAATAAACGTAAAACTCGCTTCATGCAAAAAAAAATTGTTTGAGCTTAATAATGGAGTCGACGGTTTATAGAGGCCTCACGGCAACAAGATATGCAGCCATTTCCAATGGTGGTTAGTGCTAGCCAAAAGAGGTAAAAAGCCGCATGGGGTGCCTTCGGCGTTCTGAGCTATGAAAGCGACTGCCACATTCCTTCAATAGGAAAAATTGCAGTTCATTCCAACCTCTTTCTTAAAACCTTAACGTATCCTGAGCTTCCTCGTGGCTTTTTTCTGTCGCCCCGACCTGACGCCGTAGGGTCAAATCACTTTGCCCCACCTTGTTTACTTGCGAGAAGTTAAGAGTGCTACTGACAGCGCTGCTGCCTTCGTAGCACGATGCACGTTCCGAAAAGCGGCTGATGGATAACCAGAGACGACGACGGTCCCGCAAACCCCATTAGGGCTTTCCGGTCAACGGAAATTCCACGGCTGCAGTTGGAACACGCATGGCAGACATCATTAGTGATTTCTACTTCTCGCTAATGACGAAGCCTTACTTTCTGTCGCCGTCTTTACGTAAGACAATTTACGCACGTTAGGGAAGGAGTGTACGTCAGCTTATATCTCTCGTGTATTCGCCTATAAAGCTCAAGCTGACTGTGTAGAAGTAAACATTTTTTTTTAAACTTTACAGATTTGTTTAAAAAATCCTTAAAAGCTACACTTTTCCGGTTTATGCAGGTGACTTAAACGGCCAAGGGGACACAGCACATGGGACTATTCGTAACAATCAGTCGGGTAATTAAGCGTAAAAATGTAATTAACTTTTTAATTGGTGAAAATAGACGTATGGTTCAAACTAGAAACTTGCTGGGCGTCATCCGAAACAACTAGATCAATAATGTTTATACATATCTTGAGCGCGTGGTAAGCGTAGTAGTGTGCTGAAGCTACCACTAATGCAACAGGTACAAGGCTGGGGCCGTGATAAGAGACGAAAACATCGCGCGGACGCCTTACCGTACCGGTAGCCTTGCCCCTGCTCTCGAGTTGTAACTTTGGCGCACTACTGTGCTTCTCACGTGCTCAAGGACGTTCTGAAAATGACTGATTTAGTGGTTTTTAATCACGCTCAGCAAGTTTCTAATTAAAACCATACGCCTATTTTCACTATTTAAAAAGTTTAGAAACACATTTTGCTTAATTATTTCACTGCTCGTAACGATTATCCCCCTATTCAATGTCTCCCTGGCGGTATAAGTCACGTGAACAAAGAGGATAAATGTAGCTTTCATTAATTTTTTTAAAACTCATATGTTAAGCTTAAAACTACACCTTGCATATAAGTAACTTACGATACTTACGCAAGTGAATATCTATTCTTAAAGTTACTATTCCTAAAATCACTGCAAAAATAACTGTGCTTGATGTAATCATGCTTAAAGCAAAATTCTAGTTGTTTAGTAAAGATAAACAACTTTAGATTTTATTGCAAAAAACTGTGACAAAATGTCGATTGAAGGCCGTGAACTCGGGCATGTGCAAGTATAAAAAATAGATGCCCTCACGGTTACAATTATTTAGTCTAGAATTTGATGAACACGCAATAACGGTTGATAAGGTTGTTCCGGAATACGCGACTGCTATAATGAGAAAACAAAATAAATTCCATACAAGGTGAGGCTCTTATTATGAAATTAAATATTCAAAATCTGTCAATAATTTGAACGAAATTTTTGTTGTTTTCTTTAAATTAGGAGTGGGAGATCTTTTCTTTTGTTTTTTATAGAAGCGAGTTTACCTTTCAAAAAGGCGTGTAGCCGACACTGGCAAGTGCACCAGTTACAAATTGTTAAACGGCGTCACGGGGATGCCAGGCAACTTACCACATGTCTAACGAGCAGCGACTCTGGACTGAAACCTACTTGGGGCTAATTGGCGCGTAGAGCTAGAAGTCATTAG
This sequence comes from Ixodes ricinus, assembly GCA_037355805.1. Classification (NCBI taxonomy): domain Eukaryota; kingdom Metazoa; phylum Arthropoda; class Arachnida; order Ixodida; family Ixodidae; genus Ixodes; species Ixodes ricinus. The sequence goes on from JAZHYW010068097.1 coordinate 65,637, forward strand.
GCCCATGGAAAGTTTGTTCGCTGCAGGTGGTTCCAGACCTTACGCATGCTTTGTGGAAAAGATGTTCCTAGGCATGCTTGAGGTTCTCGGAAACCGAAAGAGAGAGAAGGGCGAAGAACGGAACCATAGTGCTCCCGTTTGAGTCAAATATTAAAGAGGGTGTCCACTGTGCGTGCGGCGAGAGTCGCGCATCAGGGACGTGGTGCGCAGAAGCAGTGCACACGAGAAGTTTCTTTTAAATCTTTTTGTCGGGGTGACCGAGAACCAGCGCACTAGGTACGTCTCGTCTAAACTAGAATAGAGAGAAAAAGCTTCGAGCGGGAATTAGCAACCTACCTGAAATGGCGTGTGTGTGTGTGTGTGTGTGTATGTGTATGTGTGTGCCTGTGCGTGTGTGTCGGTGTGTGTGTTATTTGGGCATGTTAGTTTAACGAAAACGCTTTACTGCCTTATGAAGTCACTCGCGCAACAATCTCCGCACTGCAAAGAAACAAAACAGTCCCTTCTGGCAATATATCTCAAATTAAGCGCTATCGCCTATTAGGATTCACTTTATACGAAGAGGTCTATACCCATCTCTACACTCTTGTCTATTCAAAAATATGCAGATAAAAAACGTACTTGACTGAATAGAACAATAGTTACGAAGCCGCCGCAGAATTTTTGGCTGAGCCGGAATTCGAATTCCGGATGTACCAAGACCCGGGCGGGTATGATAGCCACACCACTACACATACCGGATCGGATATTGGGAGAAATGAGCTCGAATACCGTCTCCGAAAAAAGATTTGGTCCTTCGGCGGCTTCGTAACCCCGTTCCATTCAATCAAGAACTGTCCCTTTATCTTCATATCCTCGAATATTTCATCTTTGGAGATCACGTAAGATGATAAAAAGTGCCCGTCATATACTCCTATGGGTATATACAGGGTGTTCCGTTTTAAACTTAACTGCTTTGTTTAAAAAAAGAAAGAAAGCCGTTAAAGCTGCACTGATACGGTTTTTACCGTTGAGTTATACGGCCAAGTGGACATAATATATAGGGTTCCAATCTTCACAGTAAGTAAAATATATAACTACAATTTGTTGATTAACTTTTAATTCGTGAAAGTAGACATATGATTCTCATTATAAACTTGCTGAGCATCATCGAAAACCATTAAATCAGTAATTTCTCGAAATTCTTTGAGCGCGTGGGAAGCGCAGTAATGCGCTAAAGTTACCAGTCGTGCATCAGGCACAAGGCTGGGGTGGGAAAACGCGGATGATAAGAGGCGGATAAACCGCGCGGACGTGTTATCGCACTGCTAGCTTTGCTTCTGCTTCACGATTGGTAACTTTAGCGCTTTACCGTGCTCCCCACATGCTCCAAGTTATTCTAATATTGCCTGACTTAGTGGTCTTCAATGACGCTTAGCAAGTTTTTAATTGTGGACATATGTTTATTTTCAATAGTTGAAATGTTAATTAACATATATTAGTTAATTACCCGACTTACCGTTACTATTAGTTCATATACTATGTCCCCCTGGCCGTATATATTACCTGCACAAACTACATTAGTGTAGCCCTCACGGCTTTTTTTTTAAACAGATAAGTTAAGCTTAAGACGAAACACCCTCTAGCTTACATCATTTTTGGGCGTTCTTGAAACGCCTATTGGCTGTTGCGGATAGTTTTGATTTGAAGCCCTATTTACCCGACACTTTGAATATTTACATGAAATGTACACACATGGAGATGCGAAGAACTCACGTTAAACGTACATATCTAAGCTTTCAACCTAAACTAGGAAAGAGCGTGTTTTTGTAACCCCTTGCACGCTTGGTAAAAATGCGCAGCCGGATATTCATAGTTACTTCTCAATCAGCAGCAGATCTGAGCTTATCGGTTCTTGAAACTCTGTTTTAGAATGTTGTGTGAAAGGTGGAATACTCGAACTATCACTTTGCTTCGAGAAAAAAGGGTGCTGAGATCTATCGGTGGTGTGTCGTTTGACCCTCATACAGCTGGTCTGTTCACGGCACTCCGCGTTATTAATATATACAATTTATACAACTGTAGACTTAGCAATACATTCAAATTGTAAAGCAACAGAAACACGCGTTTTCTTATGAATTTGGCACATCTATTTGTGAAGGAACAGGTTTACCCCACTCGTCACGCGGAACATTGGGAGATGGTAGCGCGCAGGACAAATTACGGCTCTCAGATGATTAGATCTACGCTGCCTAAATGGCTCAACAGTTTTGATGCTAGACAGTTGTATCTGATTAAAATGTCATTTATAAACTTAGATAATATTTTGCAAACCTAGATAGGTAAAATACCAGTGATCTGGTGGTTTGTTTAATATTTCCAGGATTATTCAATCATCTTTGATAAGTGTGTTGTGCTCGTATATTGCCCACCCGTTTGGTACTTTCGCATCAAGTAGACATTCTTTCCTGTCCCTCTGCTGTTGTGCCTATGTAGGGGGTCAAGCGCCTTGTCAAGCTGTATTTCACAGCTTTTCCCTTGACCTCCACCATCAATGTAGATGGAAATAAAAGAATTATAATTATTATTAATACTTCCTAGCCAAAAAGCCACCAAACATTGGAAATGCGAGACTATTGGAGAGTCATGAATTTCCTTGACAACTTGAGCTTGAGCTCCTGAACGTGTGCCGTAATCTCAAGCAGCAAGTTTGTGTGAAAGACAGAAGATTCGATTTTTAAATAATTTTTGCCCATACCTTCTAGATGACAAGTTCTGTCTCCTTCCTCCTCTAAGGTTATCACTAATGAAATTTCGCGGCGTCGTCTATAGGTTGGTTTCGCGTTGGGTACACCGTGCGATACTTTTAGTATGAACAGGACTTCGGCGTCTTTTTTAGCATTTGATTTAGGCGTGCTTACAACAAACACAAAAATTGTTAACTCCCAGGTTGTTGTTCAGAATCAACATATACCGCCACATTAGCAGTGTTCACCATATGTTGTTTGTATTAAAAGATGTACTAAAAAAAACAGTGACCGCATTTTTGGCTAAAAATGTCGCGCTCTGTATATCCGACTCAAAATTTCTGCCAGAATCCATCCATGGTGATGAAGTTACCCCCTACGTCTTTTAATATCTGAAAGGAATGTTTTTCCGTTCACTCGAGTTCGTTTGTTTTATGATTAACGGCACCAACCAGAGAAGTCGAAATATAAAGGAGAATTGGCTCTAACTCAATTTTCAAACGTGCCCACGGTAATTCCTAGGTAAGACAGGCCGGCGCTCTAAAGGATGGCTCGTCGGCGGCTGAAATGGTTCCGGCGAATGCGCCCTGATGAACTTGGAAAAAGAAAAGAAAAACTAAGCAAAAGTTTTTGCAACCGAAATATGTTTCCGAGCGTACTTCTTGAGGTCCGTTGTTAGGTCACTCGCCACGCTTCTGAGATTTACCAACAGAAAAGACGATCCTGGTGAATAATCGCATACATGCAATCAAATAGATCAAATGACTAAACTCGTTCACGACAGTGTTTGAAAAATATGCACCGGAAATGAAACCGCGGTTTCAATTACAGTGCATAGTTAGGGTGGTTTTATGCATGACCTACTACTTCCGGATCGAACTATGGCGGGATTGGATCCAGAGATCTTTTGTATTATAAACTCCTATAAAAAAGTAAAGCTTTCTTTTCCCTTCATTATTATCTTCCTGATATATTTTTGTGTTGTGATGAATTGCACTTGCCGGAGTGATGCGCGACATAAAGGAGAATCGCCTGGTACTTTGCCTACGGGCGGTCTTTATTCGAAGGTAAGACAAGCCCGCGCTCGCGAAGTCAACTCGACGGTGGCAAAAATGGCACCAGCAGATACCGCCGGGGTTGACGCCGAAGAAGGGGGGATAACGAAGTGAGCATTGGTGTACGCGACAGAAAGGTCGCGTTCCAAAATTAACTCCATCTCGCTCTAGAGTAAAGCTTGTGTACTTTGACGTTCAAAAAGCTACTCTCCAAGAGGTTTAGACTAACTACTCCCCGGAAAGTACTTAGGATCGTCTATCGCTTAAATCTACGGAGGGAAATCGGCGTATGATAAAGCTGAAGACATGTTTATACCTTCATAATAAACGTCTTTCGCTGTGGCACTTAGCATGAGGCTTCCCCGTATTCATTGCTATGAATACGGGGAAATCAAAGCATATTATATGGCTCGTCATTCACCACGCTCCTTTGAAAGATTGCGGTGTTTGACCTTCCAAAGTGTTTTGTGGGAGAGCAGTCCCTCCAACTTTCTGAAGGCTCTGTTATCTCGACGTCTCGTCATTCACCACGCTCCTTGAAAGATTGCGTGTTTGACCTTCCAAAGTGTTTTGTGGAGAGCAGTCCTCCAACTCTGAACTCCGACGTCGAGCTTAGCAAACATGGTGAAGCACAGCGCACGCCCATACTGATTGGTCACAGATATCGAGATCCTGCTCGCCGGCCAATCAAATGCCCGCGTTCAGCGCCACACCACGTTAGCTCCGCTCAACGTCGGAGTATAAGAGAGCCTTCAAAAGTGTACCGGCGTCCTCCAGCGTCGCTCTATCTCTCCTCTCTGGCAATGCCCGCGAGAATGACTCGGACGTACTCGGGGAAGCTATAGAACACTGCCAAAAATCTCCCCGATCGTGTGTCTTGAAATACGGTCGTCGGTGGAGCCACTTATCATGCTGCTGCGTTTTACCAGCGCCAAACGTCACGCTAATGAAGATTCTTTTGTAAACAAATAGAAGTGGATAGACGAAAAGCGAATAAAGCGCCTCTTGAAACCACCCGGTACTCTTTTGAAGAGCTTATCACTCAAGCGAGAGATGCCGTGTGTGCGTGGACGCTGTGGACGTATCCGCGGCGTCTGCTATTCCGAAGAGTGCTACCAGGCGTGCTCGTAACGCGTTCCACTGCCCAGTGAACAAAGGTGGCGGCGCACAATAGAGGATTATTGGAATTGTCTATAGCACGCGTCCGCATAGCCCCCGGCGCAGTCTAGACGCCTAGTGAAACGCGCGCAATGCAGGCGCGCGGTGACTCCATGCAAGGTCCAGGCCTCTGCCGCTTTGTTCTATGATCACATTAAGCTCTAGCTCTCGCGACGGGTTGGAATGGAAATCCTCTAAAGACAGCGTCATTCGCAGGTTTTTACTTCTACCTAATCGGGGGAGATCAGGCTGTCTGAATGAACCCGACGTCTCCTGCGGCGACCCTTCCCCACTCCCCTTCGCCAATTTGTATTTAAAATCGAAAAAGAAAATGAACTGAAAGATTTTGTACCACTGGGTTCAAAGACAAAGTCGCCATATTTTCAAGAACACTATGCCACGTCTTATATTGCCCACTTTAAACTGAGTTTTCTCGTTCAGCTTATTATTCAAAATAAAACGATCGTATAAAAAGAAACAAAGAAAACATGTTTTTTTGTGTAAAATGGCATACTAAAACTGATGGACTGATAAAAATTTAGAAGTAGTAATGAGATCGCAGGTAAAAAAAAACAAATGTGTACGATTATGTTGTTTTTATTGTGTATTATTTCTTGCTTTCTCGGGTAACACTATTTTTAATAACTGCTCTAGTGGTATTGTTTAAACATACGAGTACATACAGTAACAAGTTAAGCAACATAGGATATTAGAACACACACAATATTTATAATTCGTATGATAAAACATTTATGTTTCTTATACGTAATGAGTCGTTATTTCATTGACATGTGATTAACTTAGTGAATCTATTGCGATTGATCGGGATTAACTTAGTGCAGCTATCGCGATTGAAAATGTAGAGAAGCGAATGATTAGAATTGTCTATAATAGGTATATTGTAAGGGGGTGTTTGTACCACTTCGAATCATTCCTTCACAGGTTTCTATTGCATAAACTGACTGTGAGAAGACAGTGCCGAGATTTTATGTTTTTAAACAAAGTTTTACATGGTGAGGTAAATTAGACGGACTTACTGCAGTCTATTGACTTCCATGTTCCACCCCAAATCATTGGAAACAAATCAACTTTTTACCCCTCCTGTACATCACCTGTGTCACCTCTTTTGAGGGTTCAAATTGATTTTAATAATGCAAATCAGAATAACTTTGATATTTTTAGTGCACATCAGGATTTTATGCAGCAATTACGCGAATGGATGCAATTGCCTTAAGCAGGTCAAATCAAGCCTAGCCCTAGTTTTTTTCTGTGCTTGAGTTTGTTGTTAGTTCTTCTTTGAGAATTTGTATTTTGTCATATATGCATAATACTTCACCCATGTTTGTGCACCACACAGTAGATCGCTAGGCTGTTTGTTGACACTGGAAAATAAACCATTATTATTATTATTATTATTATTATTTCATGAGTATTGGATTGTGGTATAGAATATGCTGTTGTGCTCGGTCTGTTCTGGTGTATTGTGAACTTTCCAAAATCCCGTAGGACAAAATGCTTCTCCCGTTTTGGAAATTCTTAGTGTTAAAAACTGCTCGACATTGACCTAATCCAAAGTGTACAGTAAATTCCCGTAGCTGTGAAGAAGTTTATCAGTCTGTATCTCATTGTGACTCCTAAGCTTCCTCCCCTCAAAACATAAAAATAAAGGTTTTACTATACGGCTTTTTTCTAATAGTTAACCATACAATTGTTGACAGACGCTTCGCACATTTTTATGTGCAATTGCAATGCATATAAGTGCGATTGTAAAGTGTCCAAATCTTTACAGCCTATTGTGTTTTCAGTATACAAGAATCACACACGAAAATGCATTCTTGCTTAACACAACCAAACAGTCTGGAAATGTGTGTCCTGCGAAAGCCACTATATTAATATGCAAGATGAATTATTTTTATGTAGAATCCACTTAGTAAATTGTTGTAATCAGCTCCGTGACAGTTCCCATTGCATTGTTGCAAACTAATTTGTTCATGGAGGATAGTTTCGTAGAATTTCTTCGTGCGCGAACACGAAGCTCAAGACTTACAAAAAGATTACGCATCCCTATCTAAGGTACATCGTCCCGGTCACCGAAAGCGTCAAAGTTTACCTTTACATAAACCCCATCAGCGGCAACCATTGTCTACTGTCGCACTAAAACAGTCAAAACACTTCAGGGTGTACTGCTAGCAAAATAAAGCACACCCTGTTTTTTGCATGCGCTACCTTATGCCAATATGCCATTTGAGTTATGGTTATTTTCGTTTTAGTTAGTATTAAACGGTGTTTGTGCAGCACAATTCAATGAAAAGTCGTAGTATACTCAACTACAAGTCTGTCGAAAACATTAGTATAACCTAATCGAAAGGATACAACGTGAAAATAAAACAATGTTGTTTTATATAGACTTCTCTTTGCGAGTCTATCTAGGAGAAAACAGTTTGGTTGTTGCTTGTGGAACGTTGGCGATACAACGGCAGCTGCGAGATACAGTGAGCATTAACGACCTGAGAGAAACCTCTGGTCAGAAATATAACGTTATTTTACATGAACAGCGGCTGTAAGTTTCTGGTTTTAGTTAGAGAAAAATCGCCACCATAACAAGTAATATCCCGTGGGAGGTGTCAGCTCAACACATGTACAGCTGGACTTATGAAAACTTTTTCTAGATGTTCTCATGAGGTCAGTGAATACTGATATATTATCAATCGCCAACTTACAAAGTGGTGGCGTTGTAGGACGTCCAGCGTTAACTTGAACCAAAGTGGTAAATTACGGTGAGGATCGCATAGCTCCGATATTTTGTTAAAACAAAATAAAAGGAATCCTTCAACGTTCTATATCTTCAGAAGTTACGCAGAACACTTTTCCTCTAAAAGAACAATTTATTTTAATTTTTGCTTTTCATTGTTTGAAGACATTCTAAAACAAATCTAAGACCACTGTTTTAAGAATGTTACTACTCACTGTGATAAGGGTATTAACAGATGCAGTTTGACATAAGAATTTAACTTAAAATTATAAAATTGTTGTCTTCTGTTTCATCACAATATTGTGACAATATTGCGAATTACTTCGCAATATTGTGACGCACGTGAAGTAGACATTGTATTGTAACTCAATTTTGTCATATACAATCGTTCAAATTAGCCAACATGATACTCGTGTTAAAATTGTCTCACATCATCAAATATCTTTTGGCACGCCACACATTGATGACCTACAAATTGGACCAAATCTAAAACAATTACAGGACGTACAGTATGGTTAACTACAAATGGATTCAAAATTTTGGCTAAATAAAAGTAGCCAGCAGTTGAAAAGTATCATTGTATAAATACTGCTTGTGAGTGATGTATGTGAACATTTTTTTCAGATCGTGTGATATGTGATTATTTTTGCAGAACTCTTAACATTCGTTTTGAGATTAGTCTTTTATGCACCCTATTTTATCTTCATTTCAGAGCACAATCTTTTTCTACCTATCGATAAAAACCGCTTTACCCACTTTACCCACACGGTGAATATGGTACCCGTTTTGGCAATGAAACGCTTAAACAGAGAGAAACACATCAAACAGCTTAGTTTAATTAATCTAAAATGCCTTGTCATTTAAGCCAAAATATTTACAAACACATATCCGGCGCATATTCACATACACACATGTAGACACCCTCAAATTCGTGATAGCACACGCAACTAACTGTGATCTAGATCACTGTTCGTTTTTGATTACCAAATTAATTCGAAAGCTTTTTATTGCTTTCTACATGTCTGAACACACAAAAAAAACACAATTACCTGCCTAGAAACGACTCTTGTTTTCTTGAGCCATATTATTTGCGTATAGATTAGCGAGAATTGGCAATTTTTCCCGGTAGTTAGGGCAAGGTTCTCAGAGGAATGGTTTCAACAAACATTTGCTAAAAGTAAAAATTGCATTTCTAGACATACGCTTAAAAGGACGGTAGTAGCTTAAGATGACCAGCACAAAATCACATGTTGGCGGAAAGATAAAAAACTGTCAAACCCCAAATACTGAGAGCCTTATATCTTCATCCTTGTCTCCTGAACACGGATACGTTAGGAAAAAAAAACACCTGATACCGATTTTGTCTTTGCAGTGCAAATAGTATCATTCCAGAAACAAAAAAAACTGCAAGTAATCCAGAAACACATCAACCTGTATAATCAGTGCAGTAGACCTCGAAAGTTTAACAAAAAGGGTTCGTGCGCTAAAGCGTGTCGAACTCTGTTTTTCCCCGTAGGACGAAAAAATCAGATAATAACAACAAACGTATGGTTAAACCTGGTAAGTGACTCCAAGTGCCTACGTGATGTGCAGTGTGGAGAACGTCTTGTTACGCAGCGTTCCCTTTTTTATCCCCCTCGAAACACGCACACACACACACACACACATGCACACTACGCAAGCAGGCAAACATTAGGAACAAAAACTATTGTGTGGAGACAGGTGAAAATAGTCACTAGAAAAAAAGGTCTCTATAAAAAAAAAAACTAAATGGACGGAACTAACTTTGGCACTGGAAGATACGACAGCTCTTTCGCTCTCCCGCTACCTCGCTCATGCTCTTAGGAAAGGCAGCACTTCTCTCTTATCTCCCTCTATCCTTCTTGATGCACTCAAACCTTACTGTGTACGCTCTAAGAATACCTATGGGCGTGCCGTTTTGAGCGTGAAACAGTCATTATTGGATCATTTACGATCAGCTTAGCCGTTTGGCTAACTTAGAAATGATTCTGTTCAGTTCAGCAACTTAATAGAGTAAGGAGTGTGCTCCATTCCTAGACCAAGAAAGTTGAATTAGTCCGTGTTCGCCTTCTACCCCACGGATTATCATAAAAATTGTCAGTCTTGGGTACCGCTTGGAGCTCACGCGTACCGAATGTAGCCATTGACTAAGCGGCTTGCAATTAAGATATAGTGTTTTAAAACAACTATACTTTTAGGCATTCTTACGGGTGAATATTTCATTCCATCTTCGCTAAGTTTATAGAGAATGCCTTCTGCTTCATCACTATGCAGTAACTAAGCAAATACTTCGGTGAAGATGTGAAACGTCGCGCCTTCTTGAATAGAAGGCCTGAGTGCTTAATGCCGTGGTGTCGCAAAGCATGCAAAGCAAAACAAGCAAAACTGACGGAATGCTCCAATTAATTGATATTTCTTGTTGTGAATCCTCCATCACTGCTGTATTGTGCCGGTTCTGCCTCACAAATTAGCTACCATGTGATGTCACGGTCTGTTGCACTGAGTCCTCGTGTTCTAGGAGGCGCCACTATAGCTCGCAATACTGACGCCTGCCTTCTCTTCGCTTCTACTCTTTTTTAGGATGAAAAGAATCAACTAATTATTACAAATATCTGGTTAACCTTGGTAAGTTCGCCGATCTAATACCCCGTGCCGTAAATTTTTTTAGAAGTTAGGTCACTTTTTAAATTTAAATTTATGCCGTAACAATTTTATAATCAAGGCCAGTCTGATCAATGCCTTTTAAGCAGATTAGAAATAATTTGTTTCATGCTAGAGGATAAAGGAGGTTGAAGGGGTCTTTCTCGCCGAGTGATCGTTAATTCAAATTGGCGAATACTTAAATAACATCAGCAAACTATACAAGCCACAAATATGCGCGGAGTATCAGTGACGCGTGGGTACAATGAAACAAACCAGAAAACTAAACCGGTCTATCTACTATGCGAAATAGACAGAGCAGATGGCAAGAGTCGCTTAATTTAAGAAATATGAGTTCTTTTTTTGCTTTAATGCTTTTGGAAAACGTTAAATTTGGTATAATAACGTTTGTCACCACTGAAAGGAGCTTACAAAAATCCATTCGTGCGTTCATATTGATAGGCGTTCGTGCCATAAAAAAATGAGTACTCACTAAACCGATTTCTAAATAGACATCTGAGAGGGTGATTTCTTTCAACCGAATTTATCCTCTAAGAAACTTTTCTTTGTGTCTTCCCTTTTAAAAGATAACATGAGCACACTGTCAATAATCATAGTTCAAATAAAACTAGCTGTTTTTTAAAGTTTTCTTAAGCCTAAGAACTACAGAGTAAAACAGAGCTCATGGAAGAAGACCCTATCTGTAATTTGAAGAGCAGTATGAATAGAAAGAGTCCCATACATTGTCACTTAAACTAACTCTAGAGGCATGATCGACAAATATACATTCAATAAAATGTTCAGGTTGTTGAAGCGTTGGAGTCACTTGCCGTAGCTAACACTCTACATTGTTAGGCCCACCACTGCATGCAGTCTGCTTTTCTCCGCACGCTCACGCCTGTTTTAAGTTTCCTTTCATTTTTGTAGACGGCAAATAGGATAGCTTCCTCGGCTTGCACATTCCCGATTAATGCATGACCCTTTTGGCGAGAGTAAGTGGCTTGAAAAATATAGGGTAGTGCACGTTGACTAGTAACTATTTAAATACATTAAAATCATGTTTGAGTAGCAAATACAAGGCATATTAGACAACTTCAGTGGCACTGCAAGCGTGAGTGCATGTTTGAGTTTCTTGAAAATGTTAGAGGAATCATGACGGGGTTTCCCTGAACAAGTTACTTGAGACTTTGCTTTTTGAGGCTTGTACATATTGCTTTAAAACATTGCGACAAGAGCACAAAACGATTAAGTAAGGATAGCATTTCTTTTATTACCAGGTATAAAGGTTTTCTTTCGTGAGTTTTCTTTTTCGTCCACACTTTATTTTGGAAATTAAAATATTTTGTTCTTGTTAGTAAACCTTGGGTTAAATTAACTTTTAAGACAATCTCGGTGGGTGCCTATGTTTGTTTTAGAGATAATTATGGTTTTTAATGCAAAATATAATGCAAGGCATAATTAAAAAAATAACACGTTGAAGTTAAACCCGTTTTTGTTAGTGTATAGAAAGCCTCATCCTCTCAGAGTAAACAAAAATGAAGGTCGCTGTAAACTGCTCTTCGATGAAGGTAGCTGTGCGCAAATTTAAGGATACGAGAGTTAAATATAATTTGGACCAACTCAATAAACCATGCACTTAAAAACTTTCGACGTCATCTGAACAAAAATAATAGGACGAAATGGCAGTACTCGCCGTCTTGGATTCTTACAAAGAGGAGCACAGCGACCTGGTCGAAGGGTAATTTCTAAACCCGGACTAATCTTTTAATACAATGAATGCCACGGTTGAATAACTATTAATATAAAGTTGTATTTTTTTATTAGAGTTCTAGTACGTCATGTTAATTTGTTTTCTGCAGCGGTAAAACACTTTTTTACTCTTATAGTTGGATTATTTTCTTCACTTCGGTATAAAGAACTCTTTAAAAATACGCAAAGAGGTTCCCTAATGTAAAACTAAAAGAACAGTTCAGAACTTGAATGTAATTTTTGAATATATTTCTTCGTTGAAGCTTGATGGTTATTTTTGTATCGAAAAGTATATGAGGAATCACTACAAACTCAAAACACAATTTCGATAAAAAAGATGGAATCATAATAGAAACCAGAATAAACTCAACCAGAACACAGTAACATTTGCTACCCTTCCACGCTTTTCGATGTTGCTGTTCTGCTTGTGAATGTTTGCTATGCTTTACCAAAACTGCACGCAAGCCTTCAGGATATGCTTCAAAATATTGATGCCAGTAAAAAATATTCGCGCATATTTTAGTTTTATCGATGTTCTACCTGTCGCGCAATACATCTGGTGGCAAAGACTTCAACGGGCATTTTAATGGTATAAGTCACCAACTCACTAAAAAACAAACGTTTGGTTAACAATATATTATAATGCTGCATACTTACGCTGCAGGTGATTACAGATTTTTGTTGGTTTTGTGAAGTATACTTTTTTCTCTCTAGTTATTAATAAGTGTTTTAGATAAAAATTCACATAAGAATATCAGCATTTGGATCTGTACAAATATTTATCATATTTTGTCATTACCACACGTAATCCTTCATTTGGAGAAACGCTCGTAGAGTAGAAATAAAAATAGTAATAGACATTTTGATTCATAAAAAGGGAGAACAAAGATACATATTTGTTCCGGCAGTGTAAGTTCAGCAATTTATTGTTCTCGAGTTCAACAATTTGACGGTACCCAAATATTTTCGGCCCCCAGTGTTTAGTAGGTTCTCTTTTTATACTCTTACTGCGCGTTTGACAAAACAACTCCCTTGCTTAATCTCAGCTCGACATGAACGAAACATCAGCCATGCATGGAATGTATTGTAGGAGAAATGTGCCTGAATGAACGTTTTTAAGTAGAACAGTTTACTCTACTGTTGGATAGGCCGATCATTTGGCAATCAGGGCTTACAATTTTAACAACCGACGGTCAACCAACCTGTCAGGTTCCTTGTGTTATCGATGCAGAAGGATGTGATGGCATCTATCTCCAAGAAAGTAGAGATCTTCCGGAGCCATTTTGCGCTTTCTTCAAGTTGACTGAATATTGAGGTGTATAAGGTTCGACCATTTCCGAACTCTCAGTGTAATTGGCTTTGTTGCAGGCTACCTTCACAGCTGACTAGCGGAGACCATCAAACTATTGAATACGACTGATAATGCTGGAAATGTATTTCCATCAACTGATAGAATATTTTATAAGTACAATTAGCGCTAGGGTGCTTCGCACTATCAGTTTAGTATTCACAATATCAGTTCAGTGATCTTCAACGACATTTGCCATCTTGAGTCAAACCATCTCCTCAATTATTTTGTCCTGGCACAGCATCTCAGGGTGATCTTCAGTTCGGACTATAAAGGACTGAACTTAAAACAGTACAACATTCAGCAATATATTCATAAAACTTCAGAGATTCGACTAGGCGAAGAAATTTGTAGCAGCGACTAAGCGTGAAGCCAAGTCTTGTTCGGACCGTGTATCGACGATGACGTGCCATTATTCTTACAGAGATGCTAGCCATTCAATGAAGCACCCAAATGACTGCTGTTTTATTGGCTCTCATGGTGCTCTCGATAGTTGTCACTGGATTCCCGCAGTATTCAAAACAAATATTAATTTGTCAGTGGAAATGGGCTGGGACATTGCCTTTTCAACTATATACGTGAACATCAACAATATTACAAAGTACATTCAAAGCATAATAGGCTGTTCCAGTCGTATTTTCGAGCTATTGCTAGTATGCCTCAAGTAATAGGATGACAGCGGCCGTTCAATTTCTTGAGATATATCAGGGTGCGACGCAGAATATGCGTCTCATTGTTTATAAGAGGATGATATTGTAGAGCCCGTCGCTAACTTCCTCCAAGCTCTGGTCAAGATTACGAGTTCCGAATCGAAATTTCGGTGTTTATGAAACTATAACGGCGGGCAAGAGGTACGTGCAGGGAATTACGGAGGACGGCGACAACACGCAAACAGATGACGCCGGACCTGGAGGTGTAATTTGACCGGGACGTCAAGTACACCGTATAAAAAAGGAGGATTTCTAACAATGGTGTCTGAGTGACCTTCCTGACATTTCACCTGATGTCCACTTAGAAGCATCTTATCAGTAGTGAGGTTCTTCGCGTCATCGTCAGCGACGGCGCCTGCCGCAGTGAGATGATTGTAGCTGGAGTGACTGAAGTGACAGCTACTTGTGCCGGAGCCCCATTGAATTAGAAGACCAATTCCTCCTTCACGATGTTCCTTCGTGAGGAGGAGGCCTAGAAAGCGACCAGCCGAGTCGGAGTCACATTGCAAAACTGTTTTTAATTATTGAAGCAGAAAAAGAGAAGAACCTAAACAAACAAACAGACAGAGAGAGAGAGCGCGCGCTGCACAGCGCGCGCTCTTGGCGCGTGTCGTTCGGCAGCGGCTCAGGTGCTCGGGGGACGCTGCCACCGATGGCCAGCAAAGAAGGAACAAGCAAAAGAAGAAGAATTTAGATCGTACAACTAAACATAACATTTTCCCCTCCCTTCTTTTTTTTTTTTACAAGTGTAGAAACAAGACAGTGATGACAAAACATTATGCACGCATTTACAACAGCAAAAATAAAGAGCATGATAAACACAGTTTAAGAGAAGCACACAAATAGTTCACTCTACGTCGGAAATACAAAAAGGAGATAGTTCACTCATTTCATCGAGTACCAAGGTCTTCATACCGCACTGGTGGTCGACAGTTACTCCCTGAGCGCCTTAGAAGCACCCGCCTAGGACACTGAGCAGTTGAAGTTCCCATTCCTGGTGGCGTGTCCGGGGCAGGTCTGCACTCAGGCGTCCGCGATCGAGGCAGCTGCTGCATGGCCGAACTTGACTCTTGAGGTTGCCAAGTATGATGCCTGTGGTACGCGTCACCTGGAGTAGCAGTGTGGCTCGCGGGCTGGCCACCTTGAACGGCAGCCGGTGTCCCCTGTTGATGACTTCCTGGACTCGGATCGGAAGCAGCTGCGAGTTTCGAGGCATTCCACACTCTACCATCTCCCAGCCGGAATGTCCACCGACCGACTCGCTTCATGATGCGTAGTGGCGGCCCAAAGGCCGACTCCCCCTTGGCTACCTTTCCTGGTTTCTTCACTCTAACCCAGTCGCCAACCCTGAATCTGGGGGTCTTCGCCGCTCGACGCCGGTCGGTGTAGTCCTTCGTGTACTGCTGCCTCTGCTGCACCCGATGTCGCAGCCGTTGCAGCTCCTCGAAGGGGTTTTGCAAGAACTGCGCCGACGACAGTCCGAGGATGTTAAGGCGGGTGCGAGGCTTCCGTCCATGCAGCAGGAGAGCAGGAGAAAGTCCAGTCGTGGCATGGGGCGTGCAGCGATATATCATCAGGTAGTCTACAAGGGAGGACCGGATGCTCTTTCGCTCAAGGGTGGCGCACTGGAGAAAACCCTTCAGGGTACGGTTGAAACGTTCAACCTGCCCGTTGGACTGGGGGTAGTAGACGGAAACCAGCTGGTGCTTTATACCGCGCTCTTTAAGGAACCTCTCAAATTCGCCTGAAACAAACTGTGGTCCATTGTCGCTCACAACGCTGTCAGGGTACCCCTCTCTGGCAAAGATGGCGCGGAGAAAGTCCGTGATCCTTCCCGTGGTGACGTTTGGGCAGAACTGTACCTCGGGCCACTTTGAAAAGTAGTCCACCAGCGTGATGGCGTAGCGACACGCAGGCTCCGCTCGCTCAAAAGGGCCCACGACATCGATGCCCACCTTTGACCAAGGTCGCTCTGGCAAGGGCACTGGCTGGAGAGGGGTCGGTGACGTCTTGGCGCTCTTGTCTGAGGTGTTACAGATTTTGCAGGCGCAGACTGCACTACGCACTTCTGCGTTCATGCGGGGCCACCAATAGAGCTCCCGAAGGCGTGCTTGCGTCCTCACAATGCCGTTGTGGCCCTCGTGTGCTCTGGCGACAAGAGCGCATCGCATAGTCGTGGGGATGACGAATTGCTCCCCGCGCAGCAGGAGACCGTCGTTGACGGAGAGCGCATCCTTCAGGTCGTAGAAGATGGCCGCATCAGCGGAGAGAGCGCTCACCGGTGGCCACTTAGAGGTCACATATCTCATGACAGCGGTGAGCAGAGCGTCATTCGCTGTCTCTTCTTGCAGCTGTTGCTTCGTGATGCACTCTTCGTCTAAAGCGACAAAGGAGATGATCTCGTCGTCGAACTCCATCCCCTGTTCTTCCTGTGACATCGGCAAGCGGGACAGGGCATCTGCTACCTGGTTTTCGGCACCTCGCTGGAACTCCACCGTGAAGTTGTACTTCAGTAGGCGATGTGACCAACGGGTGATCCGTAGCGGGCGACGTCCTGCTCCTCCGGTGGACAGCAAAGACACGAGCGCTTGGTGGTCCGTGCGAAGGGTAAAGTGGCGGCCCCATAAGTATATGTGCCACTTTTCGCACGCCCACAAACACGCAAGCGCTTCTTTTTCCCCGACCGAGTATCGCCGCTCTGTCGAAGTGAGCGTCCTTGAGGCGAATGCGACAGGGAAGACGCCGTCACAATGACGCTGCTGCAGCACAGCCCCAATGCCGTATGCCGACGCGTCTGTGGCCACGATGGTGGGCAACGTGGGGTCGAACATTCTTAATGTCCTGGCAGATGACAGCAGCCTCTTGACTTGGTTGAAGCTTCTGTCCGCCTCGTTGTCCCAGACGAACGGAGTGTCCTTCCGCAGGAACCTTCGAAGAGGTTCGACCTCAGACGCTAACCGAGGCACGAAGCGAGAGTAATACTCCACCATCCCCAGAAAAGAACGGAGTTGGGTGATGTCCGTGGGGACGGGGGCAGCGTTGAGTGCATCCACCTTCGTTTGTAGAGGAGCGATCCCTTGAGCGCTGACTTTATGACCCAAAAACGAAAATTCTGGCACATCGAACAGGCACTTGTTGTTGAGTTTCAGTCCAGCATCCGAGATACGCCGCAGCACCTCACGCAGACGGTGTGTGTGCTCCTCCTTGGTCCTGCCAAAAACAACAACGTCGTCAAGGTATACCAACACACCTTCGCAGTCGTGAAGCATTTCCGACATCATCTGCTGGAAGGCTGCTGGCGCCGATGCCAGTCCAAAACATACTCTCTTGAACCGGAAGAGACCTTCGTGTGTAATAAATGCGGTGAGGTCCCGGCTATCCTTATGTAGCGGTACTTGGTGGTAAGCAGCCGCTAAGTCAAGCTTGGAAAAGTGTTTGGCACCATGTAAAGCATGAAGAAGTTCTTCTATGTGCGGAAGAGGAAAGCTATCGATAACGACAGCTTTGTTGGCTTCCCGCAGGTCCACGCACATTCGAATTGAGCCATCTTTCTTCTGCACCACCACAATTGGTGATACCCATTCGGAGGAATTAATCCGCTCGATAACCCCAGCCGCTTCCAAGCGTCTGATTTCTTCCGATACTGACTGACGCGCTGCTAGAGGAATACGTCTCATTCGATGACGAACGGGAATGACCGAAGGTCGAATGCTTACCTTGTGGACAACGTCCTTGACACGGCCAAGACCCGGACTGAAGAGGTGCTCGAAGTTGCTCATGGAAGGTGGCAGGTTTGGCTTTACTGGTTCAGGAACCACTGAAGCTGCAGCCTGTGGTGGAGACGATGCTGAGGCCAGCTGATTTTGCACCCTTGCCGACCACTCGTTTCTCAATGCACTTGACGCTTCGTCCTGTGGGGCCGGTGTCGAGCTTTCATCCTCCTCTCTCGGCGGGTCGCCGGAACCCTCTGTGTCTGTATAGAAGCACGACCGAGTGGCGCCACTCATCTGGATGTCGAGGGCTACAACAGCGTCCATGCCGAGTAAAGAAGTACCACGGTCAGCAATGTAGAAAAGTACTGTTGCCGCACGCTCCCTGAACATTACCGGTGCCTCGAAGGCTCCCAGAATGGTGATGGGTTGCCGAGAAAAGTTCAGGAGCTTCACAGGTGGTGGTACAACTGTCGCCTTGTTGTTGCAGGGTCTCGTTGACCGGCTGCGAAAATTCAGCCTCGAGGGCCCTGAGGGTCTCTCTATACACGTCGCGAGACGCTTGTCGGGCTTGCTGACCGTCTCCTGCCGGTGACGTTGCTGGCGCCGGTCCAACGGGAGCTGGTAGAGAGTCATAGATGCGCTGGCCTTCGACTCCCAGGCAGTTGAGCAGCTTTGCTTGGCGTCGTTCGGCGGAATATTCCTGAGCGCCAGTAGCCAATATGTATCGCTCGAACATTCGCAGCCATGATTTCCACGGTATCGGTGGCGTACCGGCCTTGTCCAGGAAGTTTGGTGGTGGCCGGTCACAGTCAGCCATGCTTGCGGCTAAGATGTCGGCTCAGCAATCGAGGAGGACGTTCGAAATGGAACGCACGGCCATTGACAAGCAGCAACCGAGGTTCTCTGGTGAGCCCGGAATTCGTCGAAAGCAGGCGTCGTCGCGACGCAGGCACCCCCGCCGGCGTGAGCTTATGCCGAACGACGCACGTTTCCTCCGGGAGTGAGAGTGCCCAGGTTCAGCACCCTCGTCGCCAAAACTGTGGAGGAGGCCTAGAAAGCGACCAGCCGAGTCGGAGTCACATTGCAAAACTGTTTTTTAATTATCGAAGCAGAAAAAGAGAAGAACCTAAACAAACAAACAGACAGACAGAGAGAGCGCGCGCTGCACAGCGCGCGCTCTTGGCGCGTGTCGTTCGGCAGCGGCTCAGGTGCTCGGGGGACGCTGCCACCGATGGGCCTCCTGCGTTGCCCAGGGGGTGCTGCGAAACGGGACTTGTTAGGCCTTGTTTTGGGTAGTACAAACTTGAGCGTCTCAAACTGTCAGGCATGCAGAAGTGTGCCTGCTCTGGTGCGGAGCACGAGATCACGATGAAAATATAAAGAAACAACAAAAATCCGGACGCCGTCAAAGCTAAGAGCGCGAGCCACGAGGTGCCGTTTCACGCGTTCCAAAGTAGACATGACGAAGAAAAAGAAAAATGAAAGCCTCGCGACACAGGTGTTTCGACGTCACCGCCCAGTGATAATAGACGCGTACTCTAGCGGTGGTGTCATGAATTTGGCATTTTTGATTGTCTTCCGGCGTTGAGTCTGGCCGATTTTTGGCGTCCAAAGGTGTTTTTCGTTCTTCAGCACCAGGCAGAATTAAAAAAGCTCGACCAACGTGCCATAAGTAGCGCGAGGCTCGATCAGGTGAGCTTGTACTACCCAAAACGAGGGCGCTGCAGTTTGTTCAAAGCTTCAGCGCAGGAGGCCTAGGCAGCAAAGAAGGAACAAGCAAAAGAAGAAGAATTTAGATCGTACAACTAAACAGAACACTTCGTATGCGCTCTTTGTGCTTCGTACTAATGAACAACCTTCGCTGAACAATCTACCCATCGGTATCCCGGATTGTCAAGTCATCAAAACGAGTTAGTTCACGCCAAACTCTATTCGTAGTTTCGTTATGAACGTTCAGCAGTTGATGCCTTTAACTCCAATCTTCACAAATCTCGTATTATGTCTTCTGAATCTCGGCATTGCAGTGCGTTTAACATTCAGTGTTCGTATTATATCTATATATATATATATACCGCACATTTTGACACCAATATAGTCTACGCCGCCATAAAAATTATCTTCAAATATATCATCAAGAGTGACAAAAAAGCATTAAGCGACTAACCACCCTTTGACAGAGCTTTCCTCGTCAATGCTCCAAAACCTCGAAATTGTTTAATCATGATGATTCAGGTCAGAGGGAATTTAAAGCTGAGTTTGTGACCGTGCGCAAATTAACATAAACGTCTGCGCGGACAAACTGTAAAGCGAGAGGGCATTTTTGTTTTCTGTTCCGCACGTTCACCGCGTGGAAGGCAGGCGTGGTGCGCACGGCACACACCACCCAAAAAGAAACACGCGAAGAAACTAATTTTCTGGTACAATGAACGAGGCCTAGTAGCGTTCCCCATAAAAACGGACGCGGGAACAATGTCTTGTTGGGCATTTCGCCCGTGCCAGGACACAGGGAAATTAAAATCAATCCCAGTGGACGTGACACGTGGTTTCCAGTTAAAATCGAATGTGGGCGGCTTGATCGCTGCGCAAAAAATACTTGCATTTGTAACAATATGTGCGCTCTATGTATGGCCTCTAAGAACTACTTGTGTTCTTCAAACATATCTTGCAATTCCTCGTTGATATTAAAATAAAATAAAATGATAAAATTAGTGTAAAAAAGAAGGTATGAAGGTACTAAGCTTCCTCACTTCCTAAAAGAATATATAAAAACAACGTTGCATTACGGTATCTCCGCAGTCGGTCCCTTAGGATGCAATGCATCTTCAACAAAATAAAGGCAAATTGCACAAAAAAAGGCAGGCCACGTATGTCTGAAGAATGTTTAGGTCATCTCTTCTGTTCAGAGGAACAGATTATCGTACATCGAAAATGACGACAGCAATTACGAATCACCTGGATCTCGGCATTCTTATTTCAAAAATAAGCTAGGACGACGCGCCAGCCTCATTAGCATGGATTAATCTGCACTGTGAACCGCGGTCTATGCGGCATAATTCACACGTGCTACAGTCCCATGAGGCTGCCGCCATTACTAAACTTGAAAGGCGTACAATGTCGTGTATGAAGCAAAAAAGATAATGAAAGCGACCGGAGAAAGCACCACAAGAAAAATTTAGGAGGCAGGTTATTGTTCCACTTATTCCTCTGGGGGTAAGCGGCAAACATCTGGGAAGAATGGCGTTAGATTTTATCTGTTACCCAAGAGTCATTCGATCTTTACTTCGTGGTAAGACTGCTATTTCGTACTAAGAGAGGGAAAGTAAAAGCAAAAATAGAAATACCGAAGACAAATACTTTCAGAGAGAAGGCAGGCGTTTTCTTTCTTTAAGCAGCCATTCAGCGTCAGCGATTACGCCGTAGTCATTGCATTGCGATAAATTATTTAGTGTATTCTAATCACAGGCGGAAGGAACTCGCTTCTGTTTTCACACGTAACAGATGTTCTCTCATTGAAAAAAAAAAATATATATATATATATATTATAATATTCGTTTTTTTTAAGATTAAATTTCAGCTTTGCTTTGGCGTGTTATGGGACTTCTATGTAAATCTCTATAAGTTAGGTTCCCTTTTAGTATAATTTGTCTCCAGCAAGTTCCTAGCTGTAGGAGCATATCGCTTAATTGTACAAGAGTGGCACGACAACGTAACCTCATGTAAATCACAAAAAAAAAAATCGAGTTTGGTTTTTTTGTTTTATATTGCAAACTGGGGTTCTTACAAGCAAGGTTTTCTTGAAATAAGTCTCCGTGAGCAATTCAATTCCGAATTTATTCATGTCCCTCCATCTCCCTTCCCCTCGGAGGAGCGGTGGGACGCTGCGCTACGCAGCTCAGATCCGACCACCCAATTACAGGTGGTCCGTCGGGCTGCAGAGGTCGCCGAGGCGCACACGCTCCCGACCACCAGGTGTGGCTAACTTCCGATTGAGCGCGGGCATAACCGACTCCACCTCTACAAATAGATAAAGTTTTTTACTTCCATCCATTCATGTCTGCACACTACGCAGAACAGTTAAGAGAGCACCAAGTTCCGCGGGCAGAAAATTTAAGCGCGGCAGTCAGTGCCGCAAATATTTATGTTCTTTTGTGATTACTGCCCTTGACAGCCTTTAGATGGTCGAAAATAGTTCGATATTTATATTTTTATCAGCTAACGGTATGGCGCATTGGAAATGTCTTAGGTTTTTTGGTTAGGCTTAGAAAACGCAAACGTCTTAGCACATTCAGCCGGGTCGAAGCGCTAATAAATTGACTGCACCTTTTTTATTGACCGCACAATGCAGCTCACAAAAAATGATAACATACTGGCATACATATTCTGAGGCATCTCCATGAGTCGTATCTGGAGTAGCGCCTTCCATTTGAGTGTCGTGGGGCTCAAACACAATTCTGAAAGAGTCATTGAGCGCTGCTAACAAAAGTTTCGTGTTTGTGTCTGTTTGTGGACGATCCATCTTCAAACGAAATTTTATCCCTTCACGTAGAAAGAAACTGACGATTATTGAAACACAGGCCTGGTGAGAAAAAAAAGATATTAAGGAAACTCAAATTTTTCTTTGAGGTACAAAAAAAGCTTTGTTTCCATTGTTCCCCCAACTAACAAGTCGTCGGCGTTGAATTTGCAAGTTGGCAATTATGAAAAAATAAGAGAGGCACAGCGTTTCTACATTAACGTTTCCTTTTTCTTAAGGGAAATATTTCTTTCCGTAAACACTTCTTGATTAAAGGTAAACTAAAAAAAAATCGACAATATTTGCTGATGCACAGGTGTCGAACATTTAGAGAATTTCTTAAAGGACAACTCCGGCCAAAACTCAAAATTAAATAAATTACTGGTATTGTGTAGTGACACAAAATACGACCCCAGCCAAAATATAACGTCTGTGAGACGCCGCATTCTCAACTAATGCCGATAATAAAAATGCGAGCCGCCGCGAACCGCTGCTCCTTAGCGGGCGGCCAGCGGGTGGCCGATCGCTAAAGCAACATTGGGCCGTGACGTCAGTATCGTTCTCTTTTTTTCCTCCGCTCCAGGCGTTGCGCGGAGTGCGCTTTTTGAGCCGCTACCACCGCTACTTCGGCTTGCGATTGGCATGTTTAGCCGTTGCTTTTATCTGTAGCCCGTGTGGCATCGGTATAGCCTTTTGTTTATTTGCTTGTGAGGACTCCAAGGCTCGTTTTAGCGAGCAACTCGTTGCGCCCAAGACTGCCCAGCTGTTCCTCGAAAGATGCCCAGTGCAACTTGTAGCGCTGTGGGCTGCTCAAACAACCCGCTGCGCAGCCCGGAGGTGCTTTTACACAAGTTTCCAACGGACCGGAAATTGAGAAGGTATGGGTGAACGCAGGTCGACGAGTGAACTTTGGACTTCGGCTTTTACGCGCCTGAGGAAAAAGAACGAAAAAACAGACGTGTACAGCCCAGCACACGTGTGTTCGGGCGCCGCGGCCCGCGCCGGAGAGCCTCAAAAGCTTCGTGTCTGGGACTGACCCGCAGCGCGAAAGCGAGAGGGCCCCCAGTACTGTACGTCACTGGCAGCGCGGCGTAGAGCAACGCCGCTCCATCCACGGAGCCCCGATGATAATTTAGGCCTTGCGACGAGTACGGAAGACCGCACACACGGCGACAGCCGCCGAGTACGGCACCGAACGAGTTCACTCGTTTTCCAGTTGCTAGCTTTTGGGTATACAAGCGACGAGTACGGAATAGCGCACGCGCGGGGGCAGCCGCCGAGTACGGCACCGTACGAGTTCACGGGTTTTCCAGTCGCTAGCTTTTTGATATACGCACTAACTCACTAACTCTTGCCATATATGCTGGATAACTACGACGTATACAGAATTAAAACAGTCAGCTTACCTCCTCCTATCTTTAGACGGCTAGCGCAACAGAGGTAGGTGCCACTCGGCCTGCGTACTCGTTGAACGAGAACGATCCTGACGTCACGTTCACATAGCGGCTGATTTCCAGTGTTGCCGGGGCCTCGAGCGGCTAGTTTCGGTTTTATTGGCCGCGCCCCAAACAAAAACTTTGAGGCGTCGATATCTTTAAAACTACGCACACTAACGAGAAAAAAATTACACCTTGCAATTCAGGGACGCTGACTGCACTAAAAACAGTCATAATTCCAAAATCGAAAGTATGGCCCGGAGTTGCCCTTTAAGGATTTTAGACAATGAACATAAGAAATGAGAACGATTGTTTAGCAATCCTTTCCGCTAGCTCCACTTTCTGAAAATAGATTAAGATACCGATTCTGTTTTTTTTTATTAAAGAAAGGCTCAATCTCAAGCATTTATTAACAATTACTGTTTTATTTAAACAATTCCTAATTAGCCTGTTATAGTTATTAATTGGAAAGAACCCCTGGGAGGCGTTTTTGGCCGTCCTGACCAGAGAGTACGAGGTCACTGGCTTCTGCAGTGCCGAGACGGCTACTTAACTTTACGCAAGACTAAAACGTGTTCGCACTGTTTGCTTGTTGGAAGGAAACTTGAAAATTCCACTCCCTTTGTTCTTAGTTTATTAGTTCAGAGCGGCAGAATCACAATTATAAACACAATGTTCCCATCACAGTGCAGTTTTAATGGCGCATTTAAGATACAAAAGAATTGGCATCGGGTTCAAGCATCGGCCCTGTGAAGTGGCTTGATGAAAGCGGCCCCCTTATAAGCAGAACAGACTGTCTGTAAAACAAGAGTAATGAATGCTTCACACCGAGTCTTAGCGCGATCAAATGGAAGGCGAAAACTTCTTTTGTGTGTTTTCTTTTGACTCCCCTTTGATACCACCCCTTATTTGTTTGCTGTTGTTCAGATTCCCTCCCTTCCGGCTCACACCTCTTCTTCCATTGTCACCAATTCATACTCTCCTCAAATTGGCCGCCACATCTCGCTTTCTTCATCACACTCTCAGAATTGGAGTGCATGTCTGTGTTTCTCGGTGTCCCATTCATTGTTACAGCAGAATCACTCGGACAGCTGACCGGAATTAATACCGAACTTCACTCTTTTTTCTTTATCTTTTGTCAATGTTTTTATCTTCCCTCTCTCAATTCCTCCTTACTTCGCTTTCTGTCTCCCCTTCTGGTTACTTTCTGAACGTTCTATACTCCTCGCGTGGTGGTGGTACTCTCTTCCCTGTCCTTTCTTATGTCCCTCGCTCTTTCTCCTTTTTTCTTTCTTTCCCTCCTTCTTTCTTTTTCTCCTTTCTCTCTTCCTTTGTTCTATTTTTTAATATTTTTTCCGTCTTTTTTTGTGTTTCTTCTTTTATTTTGTTTCTATCTTTCATTATTTCTTTCTTCTTTCTCTTTCGCTCTTTAAATATCTTTCTTCCCTTATACCTGTTTTCTCTCTTCCCCTCTTCCTTTTTTCCCCTTCTTTCTTCCTTTCTTTCCTTACACTTTCCCGGGCGCTCTTGTGCTCGAAAAATGTGTTCCTCGACTGTTCTTCGACCAAAGGATTGGATTGACGTGAACCTCCGCTGGGATCCAAAGCTCTACGGCGGAGTGCAGGAAGTGCGGATCCCGCCGAGCAAAATTTGGAAACCCGACGTGCTGATGTACAACAGGTGAGATGCACCAACTTTATTCACGCCACTTCCGAGTAACTAGAACTGTGTGCAATCACTGGTGCTGTAACGTTTCATCTATGAAGACGGATCTGTCTTTACTGTATTATTTTATAGAAAAAAGTGTATGTAAATGTTTATACCGCGGGAAAAAACATGATGGGAAAAAAAGGTGCTACTGAGTACCACACACACACACCGAGATTTCAACTCTACGATCTGTCAAATCCGTGGTAAACTTTTGAATCATATCAATCAGATCCCCCTTCTTCCCTTATTTCTGTAGCTTGCCCTTCGGCAGCTTTTTAACTTTTATTCAAAGTCAATTGCACGTTTCATTCATCTACATATTTCGCCTATTTTTATATTGAAACATAAATAACCCGTATTACCTTTCGCGACACACGTTAGTATTCTAATTACAACACAGGCTTATAAGTTGTTTTGTATTGTTAACTCACCGATCCTAGCGTACAACGCATTCTGAAGCAGTTGCCGTGAAAGGGGACCTCTTTAAGCCCGAAATTCTACTAAAACTTTATCGGTCGTATTACGAAAAATGAAGACGCTTCCCTAGCATGTTTTATGCAAATGTCAGAACAAAAGGAAGATAACGATAAAAGTTCTGGTTTAGGGTTACCTTTTTTATGAATTCAATCTGTGGAAGCATTTTAGTGAGCGACCATGTTTTCAGAAGTCTAGATATGGGGGACATATTCAGGAAGTTATAACGAATAGATAACGCGATCTCGGAAACTTGCATAAAGCCAGCGCCCCTTATTCTTTCCGTATCTATTTGGACAGCTCAAAATCTGCAGGAGCTTAAGGATACATGCCTCTTTATCATTTAAGAAATTGAAGCATAGTTTAAAGCAGATTTATTCCTTCATGCGCTGTTCGGATAACTTCTGCTCACGTATGTGAAAGGCAGCCGTTTGTCCGCTTCCCTAACATTTTGCATTTGTTCCAATCACGCTACATCCCGTTTTTACGAACTACAAAAAAATCCTATTAAATGTTCTTGATTCGAATTCGAGTGTTCATTAGAAAACAGAAAAAACAAACAGAATTGTAGCAAAATGAGACTTCGGAAAATTAATGACAATTTTCTGTAAACTTTGATTGGCGGACACTTATTAAGCCCAATTTCCCAGCGTATAATTGCCAAGCCGTAATCTTTGCAGTGACAATTAAAGTGTACTTTGTCTCCGCTATACTTAAAAAATAAGGAGAAAATAATCATAAATATTGAGCAACAGTCATTGGCGGCGTTCAAAAGCAGACTGTGCCACATATTTGACAAGTTGTCGACGTCCCTATTTCAAATCTTTAATCAATAATAACCAAAACACGTTACAAAAAAATGTCGTGCAAAAAAAAAAAAAGAGGAAAACATTTTTGTATTAAGGTTGTAATTTTTGTTCATGTGCATATATATTTTGTAAACTTTATGTGTCGAACGTAATTAAAATGACTATTTTGCTACTCATCGAAGGTTATGATAAGAAAATTCAATTAAATATCTGATTTGACTTTGGCGACACCTGTCTACGTTTAAAGGCATGAAACATTCATCGGATTTCAAAAGTAATTAAGAGTGAGATAAAAAAATATTTTACGAAGGCACAGACATCCAAATATATGGCTACAAGAACACAGCTGTCAGAAACTTCAACACCCGGGCATACGCATTGTTCTCGAAAAAAAAAACGTATTAATGATATCTTCATTTTAGAGCGTACACACGACCTACCCGAAGTGCTGTTCTTGACCTGCCCATTTCAAAATCGAAAGCTGTTTCTAATTGTTATTTAGGCTTCATACCATCTACCACCGCACCTTCAGTGTTATTGGAATAAAGACCAACTTGCCCTTTACTAATCCTTGGTTGTGCCTCTCCAAAAACAAAAAACATATGCCTGAGCGCAAGTTCGTCTGCTTCTTTTGCAAGGGTGGCAGTGACGTCAAAACGCCGAGCTCTGATTGGCTCCGATTGGAAGGATAGTGGGTAGACCTCAAGGCAGCTACAGCATTGAAGTCTAGCCGCTATCTTTTCGATTAGAGCCAATCAGAGCTTGGCGTTGTACTGACGTCACTGCCACCCCTGCGCAAAGGCAGACGAACTTGCGCTCCGCATAGCAAAGTAACTGGTATTTCGATCAGTTAGTTCATTACTGCAGTTAGTGACAGCTTAAGAAACGCAGGTAATGGTTTATTAAGCTTGCACTTTGTGATTCGTTCTGCTGCGCTCTCATCGGCTAATGCAACAATATAATCGGCTGCGACGCGCCCTGCGTTTCTGAAGTTGTCGATGAGTACAGACCTCGATTCATTTCAACTCCCATTTACCATAGGCACATTGCCAGCATTTTATCCCTTTGAGTTGCAATCACCTTTTCGAGCATGTAAACAATTGTTTGGCAAATCATTTTAGAAACGACGCGAATAAACTTTATTGCTTTAATTGTACATTAGAATTTTTGTTTTACAATAGTTATCGCTGCCGCTTGTTTTTTGCCACTTATTTCGGCATAACACACTCTTAATTTTAACGGCACTCGTACAGAGGGCAAAGGAAAAAAATTATATATATACAGAGAGAGAGAGAAAGATAGAGAGATATAACTAAGCTACTAAATTCGCCTTCGGATTAGTGCCTTTTTTAGTAGAAGCAATAAATCGGGAACTAAAGGGACCATGAAATGACCTTTTTACACTTGCCGAATACCTCTTACATTAAACCTTTAATGTTCACTGAACGCCGAACGGGCATCCGTTCTCGTTTCGGTTTATTAACTCCTACACAAAAATTATTGAAATATCAAGTTTTTCTTCCTCTCCAACTCACCGCAAAACAAGCCACTACGTAATTTTGACGGTCGTGACATGCCTTGTCACCGGAAACGGAAGTTCTCTTGGCAGTAGGAGGATGGGAGCGTTAGTGAAGAGCTCGAGGTGTGCCGGTAGGCTTTGCTGCGCTGATGGCGCCGATGCCACCGACATATTTTCTGAATCGGCGCCTCTCCTCACCGCGATAGCCGTGGACACATCGCAGCTGAGCGAAACTCAATTAGATATGTTGCGCTAGAGGGACAGCATGAAACTGGTCCCATACGCCGGTACGAAGCGCAGCAGGTCGTCAGCACGACAACCGCTTCTTCCCCGCCGTCAGCCGTTTCCGCTATATCTCTAAAAAGTAGGGGACGCGCTGTCACTCACTGGCGTAGCAGAAAATGCACAAAGTTTTCTATGGGCTCAGGCTTAATTAACTTTTATTTTGTCAGGATAGGATCGCAGGGCAGAGTGTCAGAAAAGGAAAAGAAAAAGATGCAGCACGTTGTCTTGGACGATCACGACTTTAAAACACGACTTAACTGATAGTCAAAATCTCGTTACACGCCTATTCTACGACTGCGAAAGAGAATGTAATCTTAGCAGAGATATACCAATGTAGAAATGTGATTTCTTGATCACATAGACGTTGCGATAGTTCAAGGAATGCTAACACTAATCACTTTTCTCGGGTGTTGAAAACGCGTCGAAATTCGCATCCTTCATACACGCCTTTAAATACAGTACGCATCAGTAATATCTTGAACTTGATCACACACATGAAATGCGCGAAATAAGAAATCCGGGCGATGTTCGAGGACACAAATTCTAAAAAAGCACCACTCCAGTCGAAGTAAACAAAGACGACGGCACGAGTGTTTGTGTTGTCTTGAGGGTGCCGCCACAACATCACTGCACGAGTAGATGAATCTTCCCTTCTAGGACGTGCTGGGTTATCATCGCGACACGCGACGAGAATTCAGTCAAGGATAGCACTTTACGCGGAACGATGAGCTTCCACCACGCCGACCACGTCGATCATCACCACTGACGCCATGTTTTTCAGCAGACAGGCGGCTATGCGCAGGCGCAGTCTAATCTTTCTCTTGCTTCGTTTACCACATGATAGATGGCGTATAGCTCGAGCATTATAAAATTCGGCAATTTCCGTCACATCGACAATTATTTAACAAAATGTGGATCAGAATAATCTTTAACAAAAGTTTTAAGAAACATTCGCCGGCATTTTATTGTTTATGATCGCGGTGCTGGTCAGATAGGCTCTGATACAATAGGCGATGTGGATTTAGCTGACGTGCCGTGGCACCGCGGATGCATCGCAGTGAGAAGGCAGAGAGCTTTCGAAGGAAAAAAGGCATAAAAGATTCCGCTTTTTGTTTTAAGTTCTATAGCGAAACATTTTTTTGGGCTCTCTAATTTTGTGTACTTTCTTTTCAAACCTTATACTGCATGCGGTGGATGAAATTCGATTTCAAAATCGTTTCATGGTCCCTTTAACCCAACCTTAGAAACGAGGTTTTGCTAGGCGGCTCATCTAGTATAGAGAGTTATCTGTATTACATAGATGAGAAACGTCGTTCGCCGTTTTAAGTTTCTTTAGTCGCACCTTTCTGAAGGTGACATTATCTGACTTGCGCGACAAGTTGACCTAAGACATAAAACAAAAAGCTTCAAGACAGTTCATCTGCTTGCCTACTGAATATTTCTTTTTTTGTAAAACTACGTATACTGTGGAGCATATGCCAAGGATCAGAGGAGGTAATTAAGTAATTACAGACTAAATGTCCTATTTGTTTGAGACACGACCGCCATAAGATCGACTGTTCGCAACTGCCGTACGGACACAAAGCTAATACAATGTCTACGTTACACATACAGAAACGAAGGGTAAAATACGACGTGAAAACAAAAGTTTAGAAAATCATAGTTACAAAAAAAAAAAAACATGTTGCGAGATTATATTTTTGAAGGTCGGGTGTGGCGCTTTCTTAACCCTCTTTGTGTGTCTTTTTAATTGTGTCTCATTTTGTTCTGTCGCTCATTTTTGTTTCTTCTTCGCACAGCGCGGACGAAAAATTCGACGGGACGTATCCTACAAACGTTGTTGTCCGCCACAACGGCAGCTGTAACTACATCCCACCGGGTATATTTAAAAGCACGTGCAAGATCGACATCACTTGGTTCCCCTTTGACGACCAGAAGTGCGACCTCAAATTCGGTTCGTGGACATACAACGGCTACCAGTTGGACCTGCGAGTCAAAAGCGACGAGGAGGAGACCTATCCTCCTACATCTCCAACGGCGAATGGGATCTCATTGGTGAGTCACTCTGCCTCTGCTGCGTCCACTCGGAATCCGCAATACACTCTTTTTCAAAAGTTGGCGCCATCGCCTGTCCGCCATTGTTTGGGCACGTACTCTGAGCGTGCATTGGACGCGAGGCCTGCGTCATCGTTTGGCGAAGACTCGGATCCAATCACACGCTTCGTGAGAAATGGCGATCACCAATGTTGCTTGATGAACTTTTGAAAAGGGTCTATTTATTCGCTTTAAAATGCCTATGCGGCGTGCAAATTCCAACTGCTTTCTGCGCAGCGAGTGCAGTGACGTCAGATCGCCCAGCTGTTATTAGAAGGATGATGATTGGACAGAAAGACTAGCTGTTTTTGTTTGTACCCACACCATTACTTCGACGAAAGTGAGAAAGAGTATCCTCTGCTCCTCGCACAATGGGCAGCAGTGGCTTCACGGCGAGCGCTCGGACGCCGAACGCCCGTGTCGTCTAGTAGTCATAGCAATGGCTGTCTTACCTTTCCTATACGGCTTTCGGAAATCTGTTGGTTTTCACGTATGAGGACTTAGCCTTCAAGCAATGGAGTGGAAACACCTCTTATGTTATGTTGTTTTTTGTTCAAGAATAACAATAAGACGCGCTCCAACGAACGAGGAAATCACGGACTATAGACGTCGTCTGCTCTCAACCGCCGTCACCACCGAAGACCAAACAGCTACGGGGCGCGCGCTTAGTTGCGTTCGTCGCACACATCAGCACTCCCTCTCCCATCCGCCAACAGAGGCTGTGTTCCAAATCTTACCTAAATAGATCCGAGTTACTCCGGTGTGTCGTGTCACGTGATAACACAGATAGAACGACGCTGGACGCGGGTACGTTTTCGAACGCAATGGTACCAAGCCCTCACCCTGAGTAAGATCGAGTAAATTTTGGAACACAGCCAGGCGCATTTCGGTCGGCGCGGGTTATTACGTTCACGCATATTACTCAATGATTCATCATCCGGTGTTCTTATCGGCGAAAGCCACAATCTCTTTGACTGCTGAGCGATAATTAGACACCCAGAACTGGCCATGCTCTGCGTTTCATAAGCTATCGGTGACTCATGCGGAGAGCTAGTCATCTGCTTCTTGCGCAGGAGTTACGGTGACGTCAGAACAACGCCAAGTCCTGATTGGCTATATTTGGAAGAATGGTGGGTAGACCTCAATGCAAGATATCTTGAGGTCTACCCCCTATTCATTTCAATCAGCCAATAAGAGCTTGGCGTTCTGACATCATCGCAACCCCTGTACCAGAAGCAGACAAACCTGCGCTCCGGATTGGAAGCGTGCGACAAATCAGTGGCTTCACGGTGCGGCTCCTAGCAGAGTCATTTCGCCTAGACCACGGCTGGACTGGCATAGATATCATGTGTAGCAGCCAGCCTCAGTTTCTAATCAATTTGAACTTTTACCTTAGCACAGCGCCATACAAAACGTTCGAAAACACAGTTAGCACTAACTTTTTTTTGTTTCTTTTTTTACGCGAGGTTTGTATATTGAGAAACACAGATACTCTCTATGCGCCGGCGAAAAGCGCCACAATTGTCTCAATCCCAGTACACGCTACTCGATTCGCTAGCGAGCGAAGAGCGATTTGTTAAGAAGAGGAGCGAAAAGTTCTTGTCGTGTAAGATTTTATCAATTACCGGCAGTGGTGACTGTCGTCCCGTATAGAGCAATTTCGGAACCGTGAAACGCACAAACGCTCCATAGGAGCACCTTCCAGCGCAGATAAACGAAAACATCGTGGCGGTATATGTTGCCGCTCACAACTGCGGGATACACGATTAAACCCGAACTCCGAGCAACCCCTGCCGGCCGAATGACGAAAAACATACACAGGGCAACGCTGGACGTGGCCATAGGTTTTGAACGTCAAGGTGCTAAAAGTTTTTACTCCGGAGCGATATGGAGAAAAGACAGCCGCGGTAAGTGGTAGGCGACGCGGTGTTAACAAGGAAAAGACGCTGCGGTCGTATTAAAAGAGGACGTGAGCAGGGCAGTTCTTCTCTATGCGGTGTAACGTGAACGCTGTCACTGGTATAGAGCTGCCAAGCAGCTTCTAAGGTGGAGCGGCGTGCCCCCTATAGATGTGCTCCAAACAGCCAGCTGTTTTATCTAATAGAAATATATCTCTAATTCTCATATCGAGTATGGCAGGAAGAGGTAACGGGACACACAAAGCTTACACCAATGTAAAAGGCTTTCAGCTGACCGGGCTAAAATGTGTCGTCGTCTTATCTAAAGTAAAGCCTTTTCAAAAATAGCTCAATTTTTTACAAAATTATGTTTTTAAATCTTTAAGAAGAGCAAAAAAAAAAAGCTATATTCCTTTTACTCCATGAAAAAAGCCTACGCGATTTCATTTCTTACAAGAAACAAAAAAAACATTGTCTTTAAGCATCATTTCAAACAATGGACACCGCTTACAAGTTCGGTTATTATGCCTGACTTCCACGAGTGTTGGTCCACGGGTTCCAGTGAACAAATTCGAATCTCGGTCGAGGCAGCAACCATTTGATGGAAGGTGTTCCGGGCGCGATCACCGTATAACTGAAAGTTTGATTGCACGTCCAAAGATTAATCTATCATTCGATGATTTTATTTAAATAAATCCATGTTACAAATAGATGGCAACCGTCTGGGCCCATAGTCGTTTGGCTAGTCTGGGCTCATTTTAATAAAATATTATTCAGACAGAAACTAATATTTAAAACAATCAAAAAAGAGAAAAATCAACAAATTTTCTGGTTAAGCAAGTGCCTATAGAACGTAGAAAACACCATATATAAATCAAATGAACGCGAACACATTCTATAGAGTGATGCATCTCTCCGGGTTATCTAAATTAATCCTTCGTCTTTCAATGTAGGCGAGCCAGATGCTGTTCTTCAATCAAGCATAAAAACCCTCTAAATCATTTTTTTACTTCTAGGAGTAGATTGTGTTTGGATCTAGGAAAAACTTCCTGAAGTGTATGCATTCAAGCAACTTTATGCGTTGCTAGCCTGCTTTTTGGGGCTGAATGAGAGTGTCGTTTTATAACATACCTCGAGCGGAAGAACCTGCCTAGCTCGGTTAATCTTTCCGAAAGATAAATGAGATGTTTAGTTTGACACTATCCCTAATTTTAAGCTCTAGTGAAATCAAGTGAAAAGGCGAGGGGGAGGGAGGGAGGGAACGTTAAATTAAAATTTCACGGGACAGCATTCAGTGACGTTTAAAAGATGGGCTGTACCCGAGCGCATGACGTTCCTCCCACACTGTAGGAGTTTTTCGCTCTGAGAGGCAATGAAAGCCCCCGGAATTACACAGATTAGCACGATCGAAACGGTTTCACTACATTGTCCTTGAATTGGAACAGAATGGCCCAACAATCTCGCATATTGAATGACGAGTTTATACACCAAACCTTCAATGTCACGCAAAAATTGTCCTCGTTCAAAACAAGTTGAGCCTTGCTGCCCCTCATCGGTTACATACGGGCTGACACATATCGAGGCTATCGCGTTAATCCTGTCAGGTGGATATATTAGACAACTGGTTGACACATGAGAAATAATTATTTGTTGGAAAACAAGATATATATACATAGGGATTATGTTGCTAATGTCATTCGGCCGTCCGTAACACATGCGTGTATGTGTGTGGATGTGCACTACAGTGTTTGCAGCAGTATGATTATTATAAGAAGAAAACCGAGTTACATATGTAACGTCCCTTTGGCTTCGTGCATACTATTCCCAGAGCTGAAGCGATCTTGTGAGGTTTCTTTTGGTATTTCGGGTGCTTCGCGCACAGAACCGAAAGCATAAACTCGACGCTTCCCAGGTACTTTACAGGGCAGTAGACGCTTACCTATGTTCATGATATTCAAGCCGCAAACAGAACGTTGTTTTTTTATGTAAGTAAAAGCTGAAAGTTCTAGTCTGAATGGGACTTCGACCTAATTTTCGACCTAACAGCGTGATTTATATAAAAAAAAACACACAAACCTCTCGTGTTTTGTTTTTTTTACCACTGAGGCATGGAATATGAATATTATTTACGCTTAAACAGGAATGTGGAAGTCCAATCTTTTCAGAGAACATATTTTAAGAATACTATATTATCGCTGCGTATCCCCGACGTACCAAAACAGTTGTTGTTTTTGTCGCTGTGTTAGAAACATATTATCCGCTGTATCGTCCAAAAACACTCGTCTAAAAAACAGAAGAATTTCGAATACATTGAAATACCAAACTTAGAATGCACAACAACATTTGATACTAAATATAGCTGGAGAAAAAAGAAAACAAAAAGAAAACAAGAGGCATAAGGTTTACTCAACACTGCCGGTGTGATGCAGCGCGGAGCTATTTCAGTACATAGAGGAACATTAAACATGCGCTGGGTAATCTACATAATATTGTTTTCTGAGCAAGTAATGCGGTAGGCAGATGGTGGCATAGTCATGACAACTTGAGAGATGCGAGGCGTGGCTTTTTATATTCACGCTGATACGTCTTTTGATGCTTTTATCAGCTAATTAGGCGAGCAATCTCATTAAATGTAAAGTGGCAATAATATAGATTCTCGGGGCTCACCACGCGCCTCATTTCTTGTGCTTTCAGTGACTATGGTATCTGTTGGCCCTCCACCTGCAATGCGAGGTGCAAAAAAGATGAAGGTACAGGGCGGCCCAAAACAAAAGTAGAATGATTTTGTTCTCCGTAAAAACAAACTACGCGTCGCCAAACGCTAATTTTCCGCCCAAATGTAGCGCTATAGAGGTCCAATCCAGATGCCAAAGTTTCATGACAAACCTTTATCTTAATGAAAAGTTAGAAGTGAATTTCTGAAAGTTTCAATGGGAAAAGTGGGCCAGTTTTCTTCCGTTTTCGGTAACTGGGGGCCATTCAGGTCAATGTATTCGATAGCTCTGTCGGCCGCCATTTCCCCTATTTCCGCATATCTCGTAACATTTTAACAAGATGACCGTTCGTTCTGAAACTTTGGCACCTTTTTCGAACCGCTAGTGCCACATTCGGGCGTACAATGAGCGTTCAGCGATGCGTAGTTTATTTCTGCAGTAAAATAAACCTTGTAATTTGTCTTTTACATTCTTTTTGTTATTGAGTGAACATCGTTATAGAGGGTTCTGGTATTTGTTATGCGCTATCTGTCAATCTCCCTTTTCCGAGCCAGAAATTATATCTGCCTTTAAAAAAGAAAAAATTATTAATTCATCATGGTATTACAATGACCACCATGAAGAGCGACGATCAAGGAAAAAACATTATTCAGAGATGCTATACGCCCTATCCGCGTTTTTGATCCCCCTTGAAGATTGCGCCGTATCTCCTATCATTGCCTCTTTTTTTTTTATT
Source organism: Ixodes ricinus (assembly GCA_037355805.1). Classification (NCBI taxonomy): domain Eukaryota; kingdom Metazoa; phylum Arthropoda; class Arachnida; order Ixodida; family Ixodidae; genus Ixodes; species Ixodes ricinus. Next base: position 101,697 of record JAZHYW010068097.1, read on the forward strand.
CCGAAGACCCAATTCTTATTACACATTAATGAAATCTTGGCGGCGCATTTATAAACATTCCCTAGATGATTTCAGATTTAAAAGAAAATTTGGTCGTCAATCACATTGTTATGGATATTCACCCTGCATTTAGAATTGTTTTCCATTTTTTTTCTCGTATTACTGCACGTTTCAAATGTTTGCGCTCCAAAAGCATATTTGCTTTTAGAACAAATTCTTCCGGATGACTGGACCGCAGTAATGAGAAGCCGTGGAAGCAGGTTGATATGGTGGTTGTATTTACTTGCTTATGATGTTGTATGGGCCCGCCACTGTTGCAGAGCGGTATAGAAAACCTTTTGCGACTAAGCCAAGCAAAGCCCCCCTCAAAAAAAGTATTTGCATTATATACTTTACGGGCTGAAACTAATGAAATATTTTATGCCTTTTTTTATTTTTTTCGGAATGCCACGTAAAGTTTTGAAATTCCTTCAGGCCGAATTCACCTCTATATAACACGCACAAAGGGAACATTTTTCTCTTAATAGGAGGGAGTTTCAAAATGAGTATTATTCGGATATATTTATATATCTCAGGGATATAATATCTACATTTTTATTTTGTTTAACGAATGAGTAGGAACTACTCAAATATTTTAGCTGAAACCATCTACACAATTATTCTTCGAAAATGCTACTCGAGAGCAAACGCATGAGCTTGCATGGCAGAATACATGTGCTATATATATATATGTATATATATATATATATATATATATATATATATATATATATATATATATATATATATACATATACGAGAGAGAGAAATGAAATAGAAAAAACGTAGCGCAGGATGACGAAAAGTATATCTGTCTCAGGCCGAAACGTCGACCAACTTTACGAATAATGTGTTTAAAAACTCCAACAACCGCCTCAAGTGCGTTTTCTTCGGATATATATATATATATATATATATATATATGTTTTAATTGTCGAGCCTAGAATAAAAACGGCATATTTTTAGCACTAGAATCATCGATATATAAAATATCTCAATAACATTTGTTCACGAAAAAAATAAATGTCACTCTTGTGTGCCATGGTATTATACTAATCTAGACATGTCAATACTGATGGGTTTATATTTATAACATCAAAATATAAAAGCAGGGATGTAGTGCATTTATGTACCTCATATTTGTTTTTTAATACAGTAATTGAAAATCATTAAGGGGCCATGCAAAAATATTGTATTCAAATGTTTAGCGCTTTACTCACGCTTACAGCCACTGGAGCAACCAAGGTATACTAGTAGGCAACTCCTGTGACCAAAAATCCTGTTCTCAGCAGTGTAATTTTAAAAAAAGGCGCATTTTGTTTTTCATTTTCTTCCTTGCAAACATGATGGCGTAGTCATAGGGACTACAGTGTTCACACAGTCACTGAAATTATCTCATGATGACGATATTCAAGTGCGGCTTATAGACGGGACAGGAGCACTGCGCGAGCACTCCATTTGGGCTTGTGACAATCAACGCCTCGATATGCATTCGGGTATTGCTGGATCGTAATCAATCGCTGCTATGTCGGAAACGGGTGAATTCTAGCAACCTCTGGAACTCAACACGTGCCTTGTGCTTTGCCATCCTCAGTGCGTGACTATGCTGAACGTCGGTTTCATATAATAGGCGCCTGATCACGTGGCAGCTTGTTATGGCTACAAATCGTGGGTGCGAACGTTGTTCGTCTTTCGTTAGATTTTTCTGGGACTCGTATTCCGTGTAGATGACATTCAATGCGTGTTTTTTGTTTACGTATGAAGGTTTAGTAATATTTTTAGGCGATATTTATTGAAAATACAAATAGTATTACGTCTCCCATTTAAAACTGAAACAGTTCTGCGCGAGCGGCTTGTCGTTATTAAGGGCATTTCACTCTTAAGAACACGTGTAATTCACCAATTTTCGCTACTCCAAGAAAACTACTACAAGAAGGCTGAAGCCTTCAAATTTCCCCTTTGCTGAATAAAGAGTGCGGGATAAGCCTAATAGATTTCAGAGCGTACACATGAACAATTCAATTCAAGTAATTTTACACTTAGTGCACAACGAGGAGGGGGGCTGGGGGAGGCGACAGGGGAAAACGCTACAATTATGCAGCTTGAGAGGTCATTGCCTCCTACACTTGTCAGCTTGGCAGGCAGAAAACGTAACGAATTAAATATTTAAACAGGAATTGCCAGGTTATATGCAAAAAAATATTACACAGTCAGAGGGGAAAACATTTGCACGACGCCATTCTATTTGCAAGGTCAATGGGAACGCCTTGCTCGCCTAAAAAGATTAATAGGGTGGGTACTGCGTACTGAAACATCTGTAGGCCGTAGCTTGTTCCACGACCTGCCATTCTCCAAAACCCAGCGCTGCGCACTCTGTATGCGGCATTTCTTTAAGTCGATTTAACTGGTTGTTGCAGCTCATAATTTGTAATGTTAAGAAATTCCGCATTCGGTGTAGCCAGTTTATAATAAACATTTTTTTCATCTTTCGTGACTGTATTTTTATGTAAGAATGGTTCAGTGTGCGAGTAACATAAAGCATTCGCCACGCCGCGAATGGCCTTTTTCGGTCAGAAACGCAATTTATTTATGTTTGTACAAGTTGTAGCTTCAAGGACTATGTGACTATAAGATAAATGAATATTGAATAATGATTTAAAATTCAGAGTATTACATTGGGTGGTTAACCTAAAGCGATATTTGAAGAGAACACCTATGATTATTGGAAGTTATGTAGTAAGGTTTTGAATATTAGCTTCCCATAACATGTGCGCGTGAAACACCACACCTAGTATTTTCAGACTAATTAAAAATTCAATTTCACAGGGGTGTAATATTAATCTCGCAATGGCATTGTCAATAAATAGGATATTAGAAGAACAAGTATATTTTCACATTGGAAAGAATAGTTGCCTTTGAAAACTGAATGAAACAAACAAACAACTCAGACAGGTACCTTCTATTCTACTATCGTAAAGTCTTGGCCGGAACTTTACATCAAACAACCGATATAACATTTTTGGGGTAAAAGTCTGCTTTGATTATATTCTGTTTGAAGATAGAGAGCTTCAAGATTGGATAAAAAAATATTGTTTAAAAGAGGCAGCGATTCAGTTAGCTGAACTATTGGAACAAGAAAAACATGTATCTCAAACTTACTGTCAGATACCATCAACATATTTTTACGCTAAATGCGTGGTGTCAGAAATGTGGGCGGTAACGTTACGTTAACGCATTTTAGGAGGAATTATGTAAAATGTTAACGTAACTTTTTAACATATAAGAAAAACAAAAAACAGGCATTAAATTAACAAATGCTCCAATTACATAACTAAAAAGCAAGAAACCCTGCCTCTTGAAGGCATTCTTAATTTAACTAAGCGAACCTATGGAAGTCCGACTGTATTCTTTTCTTTAAACCATGCTTCTAAACTACCGTTTTCCATAATGAATAAAAATTCTTGCAGAAAGCGGGCAGGTGATTTTGATAAAGAGCTAATAATTTAGGTTTTTCGGATAGCCCGGATCATGGGAAGTGTTATTTAAGGTACACAGTAATTCATACACTAAGGTCAAATCCAGCTAGGTAGGTTGAGTATAATGCAATCTTATTTTGAACAGAATGTAAAAAGTCGCATTTTCTTAAAGCACGTTACTACATTTGAAAAAAAAAAAGATTAGTTTTCTATCTTAAGCAAACATATGCAAATATACAATTGTCGCGCATTTTAGTGCTTAAACATTTACGCACAAACAAGCGAATACCTAAAATAAAACTCCAACAAATCTTCACTAACACACATGCGCGCGCGCACAGAAGCACGGACGAGGACATATGAAAACGTACGTCTACAAACTCTCGTATTCAGTGGTATTTTTCTTTTTTACAAATTGGTGGCTGACACACGGGTGCAATCTAACTTTTCTAAGCGGAAATGTATTAGGTTGGTAAGCAACAATTCCACAGAAAATGATCGGAAGTAGATATACTCTTGGATGTCATAACAATCTCACTACGAAACGTTCACCTTCGAGTGGCTTATAAACGCTGAACAAAATTCGCATCTTTCCTTGTTGCTGTTCATTTCCATATGCGAGATTTGAACCAGGATAGGGGCCAAAATCTTGCCGTACCAAGAATGCGCTAGAGGCGCGAAGAGAGAACAGCGCGCACCGAGCTTGTGATAGCAAAGAGGCCCCAGCTGCGGTGAAAGCCGAAGAAAAGGGATGCAGGTCGTTTGAACTGTTCCTCGTTTCCTATCCAACAAATGTATAGGTGCTCCTTTCTTCGCCCCCCAGCTCGGCGTGTGATATTCATCGATGCACGTAAAAAATACAGCTGGGAGTTCGCTAGAAATCCAATCTGCGCTTCCCAGTTCACCCACCGTTTTCTCTTACTCCAAGACTACAGGGTTTTCCCTACTCGTCTAGACTTGTTTTTCTTAACAGTTTTGAGTATTTTTTGGGGGTAAGAAAGCGTTCGTGCAGTTTTGAGTGCGTGAAAAAAGATTCGCTGCATTTATATTCTTTTTGCGGCGATTTCGCGGTGTTTTGTCAGTGTGAAATTTAGAAAACTGCGAATGGTGAGGATTAAACATTTGATTTGTTTGCACCAGCCTGTCTGGAGTTCAGACATTATCCGTTAAAAAGGATGTCTAAAATATTGAAGTGAAAAATAAAAGATGTTTATATTTAGTCTTTGACACTTTACTCTGCACAGTGACAAGAGCATTTTTACGTTTAATTTCTAGACATAAAATTGAGTTTGAAAATTTTTAGAGAAGCTGAGTACTCATGATGATTCAGCTTCCAATAACGCATATTTTTTTAATAAGAAGACAGCTACATCGTCATGGCTCAACAAAAAAGCCAGTCATTTTAAAAACAAACAAAAAAACTTCAGATATTTCTATTACAAAACTGAGAATTCTCTTGACCGAAGAGGAATGACCCTTTCATATATGTCCGATGTTTAGAAGACTGCACTTTTTCATTTTACAATGATACTATAAGGCTTCCTACAAATAATGGGTCAAAGTCTGGAAATATTCGTGCTGCTCCTTTAATCACAAAATAACGGTAACAATTATTTTTTTCTTTTGCAGAGCGTTTTTGTACGGCACAGAAATTGGTTATCTTTATATTCGCGGTAATGTAGGCATGCAGTGGGTCATTTTTATGAAAATTTCACGTTAAAATAATAAAAAAATACATGGAGTTATACCTGTGGTTAGTTTTAAAAAAGCGTCACCAAAAGGTGAGTATAAAAAAGAAAATATGTATTTAAAACGGTTCCAAACTATATCTGACCTTTAGCAACAGAATGAGCTGCACGAAAATGGCTTAGAGGTGAAGCAAATTGGTCGTTGTACAAGTCACGACAGCAGCCAACAAATTTAACCCAAGCGCGGTACCAAACTAAACAAGGGCAATATCGACAAAACAACCATATTAATGCCTTCTTTCATGTTTATCGGTCTCTCTAGCTTGCAGCTCAATACTCAATAGATCAATTATGATATGAAGTGAAGTGTTGTCCCACTTACGCGTTTCCTCAGAAAAATTTCTGCTCAGTCAGAACATAAATATTATATTACATAGAGACGCTTCAGAAATGATGCATGGCCTGGTCACAGGATTAAACTTAAAAACTGGGTTTTACATTTTCCTTGAGCATGTGGGTTATTTCATTGGTGTTTACTTTCATGCATGCTGAGACCAGCCGTCTCAAGATCGATCGCAAATGCGCCCTCGTGAACTCATAAGAAAAGCTTTTTCCGCATAAAACAACATGGTAATTATTTATAACTGTTTTAAGCCAGGTTTAAAGTGCTCACCGGAACTAAAAATCTACAATCACTCAATGAGGAACAAAAAGCGTGATTGATGACTTCGAAGTTTGAATTCCGAACAGCTCCCGTTAGACAGCACAACACTGCTTATAATTCAGTAACTCTGAAAAGTTTCAGCACATAATTACCCTTGTCCCCATAATAAAAACAAAACTAAGACCTTGGTTTGCTAAGATGGGTATATACATGTATAATCCGATCAATATATACTTGGGCAGGATCGCCATCGAGATTCTTATTTGAGAATGTTTTCCTGTATTGCTGTCTTTTTGTCGACATCTTAGTTTACCCGAATCTTGAGTTTTACTCATGGAAAGTGCACATCAGGTCGCCTTGCCTGTGGTTCAAGTATTACAAATAATTTTCAATTTTTTTTGCATATTTTTGCGCATTTTTTAAATCTTTTTTTTTGGGTGTTTAGAAATGTAATGCTTCATAATTTTATGTTCGGGGATTTGGTCCTTTACTAAAGCCTGAAATGTTTATTACCCACCAGAATAATATAGGTATTTCTTAGGGCACAACATGGCACGCGTACATTTATATGTAGAATAAACGGACGTATGTAGCCGGTCTTTTTCGTCATGTGATTGACCACGAAGTTAGTGTGTTATTTGGGTATGCATTTACATAGCGCGAAATAAAATTGACGCGATTTAACAGGCGTACTTCAAAAAATGAGTTTTTGTTTATTTTCTAATTTACCGAATTCTCCAACTCTGCCAATAAATTCTGTCCTATCATTTTCAATTTTTCATTTGTACGATAATCATGTATTCTTGGTATTGAGGTTGTGAAATCTTTTGTTTTGCAGTCATTTTTCGCCACTCGTGGCAAGTAGAAAAGCTTAAGCCAATTCAGATGATTCACGCAATCGGAAAGAATATTAAGTTTTCTTTCTTCCTTTTATTGTAAGGTTTTAAAGGATAACTGCAAAGAAAAAAAAGATTTTTTTAAAACAGCCTAATTGGCACAAGCATGTCAAAAACAATGTTTCCACGAGAAAAATTTTTTTCACAGCAATATTAATTGCGTGAGACTGAGTTTAGTTTGCGGCTATTTCGTCCGTTTTAAATCGCGCGCCACGAAGTTGGGATTCCGTGACGTTTAATCCCAATCGGCTGCTATACTTCTCATTGGCTAAGAGTTTGATTGACAGCTTAGATCTTGGTTGTTAAACCTTTGTTATATGTTGTAATTTCCTTTTGAGCCGCATATTTTTACGTTTAAAGCATAACCCATGTATGAGAGTCATCATTTTTTGCAAAAGATTTACAAGACGGGCACTTCCGTTTCAATTCATACCATAACAAACAAAGGCTTCGCCATTCTTTCATTGCCGCCGAAGTCTCTGCTCCCGCCTGTCTCGCCTACCTCGACTAGTCGTTTCGCCAAAGTTATCAGTGTTTCGTGCTGACCCAGGTGCTTGAGTGAGACTTCTTGAAGTGAAGTAGTGTGTGTTTAGCAGTTGTCGCGGGTGTTAGTAATAGGAAGCGACGAGGGATTTTGGCGTTCATAGCGCGGTTTTTTCGTCTTCCTCTTTGCTTGCTTAGCGTGCGTTCTTTTTTTTTTCGCGCTTGCAATTGCTGATTTTTTGGAGATGTCAGATGAGTGATCCCGACAGCGAGTCTTCCAGCAGCCATGTCGCCCCGAAAGGAATTCAATTTGGCTGGAGGCAATCGGGCGTTCTCGTAGCGACAAACGTGTCCAGTTACGTTCTCGTCATATCGCTCCGGAGGCCGTCGAGATTCGCACTGGGTGCATCGAACGTCCGCGACTAAACACAGCTGTTACGTAAAAAACTTGGCACAGCCAGGTTATTACGTAATAGCTGTCCGCAGAAGCCTTCGGACGTCCAAATTCTGCGTTAGCCGACGATTTTTTTTCTCCAACTTCCGAACCATCTTACGTGAAGTTGTTTGAATGAATGTGTTCTGTTATCGTAAATCTTGGCTTGTGATCGCGGATTTGTAGATTATCTTATTTGTTTTGCTGGAGGGACGCAAACGATGGGCATAACGAAAATCGGTTGCATATTCCGCATACCTTGCTAAAGCACTTCCCCAGTCACCTTGCGAAAAGCGCGAAACACGAAGTCCGCACCGTCCTGACTTCCCAGTCTTTTACCTGCTTTAGAGCAGTTTGTACCTGCTAGTAGGTATGTCTACTGAAACTTAAAACTAGGGGTAGTGCCAGAGAGCAAAGAGACAAAGTTCGGAAAGCTTGCTCGCCCACCTCAATTTCTGAACTTCCAAGTGATTGTACCGTAATAAATGCACAACGCCTCTTCCCAAAAGAATTAAAAAAGCACTATGTTCACTACCTAAAAAGTGGTCTCAGTTCATGCATCTGTGGGTAGGTAGGAAATCTTGCCCAAATTTATTCACACCGCACGATGAGCGCAAAACGTCGCTGTGCAAACGCTGTCCAGCACGAAGCATAAAAACGGCAGATTTAGGACAACGATTTGGAGTTCATTGTTCAATTAAAATGACGTAATTTTGTTGAAAACGCCCACAGATTTTTACTCATGGTATGCGTCCGGAATCTTCCATATTTTGAAACGGACGAAGGAAGATTTACTTTAAAAAACGCTCGCTGCGTCCTCCCGGACCAGATTGACTGGATCAGCCGACGACGACGGGACTGAACCCGTTGAACCTCAACCCCACAACAAACAATTTGCGCTCCATGTTAGTGTGGGTGTCTACTTCCAAGCACCGCACCACACACCACGAACGTTTCAGTTCTTTGTCGCATCGCCGTGTTGCACCAAACAGAACGAGATCGCCGAAGTCAACGCAGCGATGTCGTGAACGTTGGCTTGTGATTGCGCACTCGTGGACCCTGTGACTCCCTTCGCTCTCAAAGCACACACGACGATTACGAATGATACTTTCCGTCTTCCGGTAACATCACAGGGGCACTTCTCCGGTCACGTCTTCGCTATGTGCTCACAAACCGCGCAGCTTCACGTTGCAGCTCTATTCTCGTGTACCATCAAACCAAAACAATACCGGCGCCATGTTTAACGTGCGTCGTTGCCAGAACTTACCGGAAGTCGAGACGCTGCGTCGTTCAACTCAGCAGCCAAGTCAACCCAAAAGAGCAAATCCAACAGTGAGGGGCGGGGCGTAGTTCTCCTCCGCGGGGGTCGAAAGGGCGGGAGTTTCAAATGTGGAGAGGTTCTGACTCCGACTAAATTACGTCCTGTAACGTAAATAATGCAAAAAAAAATTTTTTTTTCGCGGAACATTTCTTTTTGTGACATACTTGTCCCAATTAGGTTGTTTAAAAAAAAAACTTTTTTTTCTTTGCAGTTACCGTTTAAGGTTTGATTAAGAGCCTTCTATTTTAGATTTCATGAATAATCAAGAAGGTCAATTCAAACGTGCCCTTCAAGACAATTGGAGTACAAAAATACGAGGTGTCTGTCCGCACACCAAAGAGATTGCGCCGCGAAAAGATGAGAAGGAGGAATCAGGTGGGCAACGACGAAGTTACGCCCTCGCAAGACCTATTTTTTTTTCATTGAATGATACTCAATAATACCTTGGCCGCGGTTTTTTTTTCTCCCTCGTTTCAGCGCATGTGGAAGTTGTTAGATGACACTAACAACGTACCCTCTGAACAATGTCCCCCAACCCCGGTCAGTAAAATAAAAACGAAAAAATAACGACGGGTTTTTGAAAGCCATAGAAAAGACAAGGGAGGCATTTATACAACTATAGTCGCTGATAACTTCAGAAACTCGAGGAGGGACCTATTATGTTCGCGCTTTTCTGTAAGCTAACGAGCTTACTGACTTCGGAGGGATTATAAAAGGCGCGCAACTCGCCATCCCCGGTATTATTGTTTTTAACTGTCAGTGATTCAGCAGTCGATGCCGGAGCTCGCCACTGTACTCTCAGCACAAGGAAAAAACACATCTTTTTTTCGCTCAGGTTGGAGGATACAATGCGTGGACAAAGGCGAAAGCTATTCTGTCGACCCACCAATTTTCTCCAATTGAAGCTCGGTGCCATGACCTTACTATGCGGAGCGCACGTTCGTCTGCTTTTTTTGCAGGGGTTGTGGGGACATCAGAACGTCGCCGAGCTCTGATTGGCCCTGATTGAAAGATAGTGGGTAGATCTCAAGGCAGCTTGCTTTGAGGTCTACCCACTATCCTCCAAGGAGAGCCAATCGAAGCTTGGGGTTCTGACGTCATCACAACCCCTGCAAAAGAAGCAGACGAACTTGCGCTCCGCTTAACTCTGCGCAAGGTGGAGATGAACTTGCTCGCCGTATTACTTTCCAAATCATAATTGTGACCAGACTAAGTCATTTATGGCGACAGTCTGGAAAGCTTGAGATTGCCTTGGCTCGGAAGGCCGAACATCAGGGAAGCGTGTTTCGACATTTTCAGCGGGAAAGTGATTTAGTTATCTGTTTGAGGGACAATGAGATGCAGTCGTCGTGAGCCAATCATCCGCCATTGTTGTCGAAATGTTAGAGCAAGAATAACGTTTCTGGCACGCTCTCCTCGTGTACCAGTTTTTTTCTTTCTTTTTTTAAACCAATTTTGCAATACCGAGTATCGCGGTAGTAAAAAAAATAACAGTGACAGTACCTTTAGGGAGTCAGGCCGTATAGCAGACCGGTTTTGATAATGTCTTATTGGTTTCTTTTAGAATGCATGCAAGAGTTTGCACATCAATTTAGAAAATGTTCCATCTTATAGGGTCACGTGATTATCTGATTGCAACAATCGTTAACAACACATTTGACGAATGATAACTTCGACAAATCTCCTGGGTCATTGCGCTGCAAGATAACGGACAAACCAAGTTTCTTTTAGAATAAGTGTGCGAATGTGGTTGGTTCTAGTCAGTAATGTCACTAATGTCACTAAATAAAGGTTCCACACGATTTTAATAACAGGTAGGAAACATATTACTATTTTGAGTTAGCATGTTTGAACTGGAAGAATTCTTGGGGAAATGCAGAAGCGTATTTGGATAAGAAAGTACAGACATGCATTTAAGAAAAAAAAGTTTTGTGTCACCTGTGCCGGGTTGCTAGAAAAGCAGCGTCGTAGCTGAGACTCGGGGAAAGAAAGCACTGCCGAAGCCAGCGCACGGGCTGAGTGGGACACAAAACACGTCTCAAACGCTGGCGCGCCCCATCCTCTGCAGTGCTTTCTTCCACCCAGTCTCGGCTGAGATGCTGTTCTCGCAGGCCGGCCCTGGTATTGCGGCTGAGGTTAATGAACTCCTACCACTTACAAAATACGTCTGTAAAAAAATTAAAAGAAAAGCACTGGGCGGTTTAAGTGTTGACATTCTTTTTTACTTTTGTCGCATACTGCTAAATTTTCCCTGGGAAAGAGCAGGACGACACGAGCGAAGAGAAGCACTTCGCGCAAGGTGGCAGCACCCCGTAGTTTGTTACATGTAGTATGACAAATTACAAAAATACCAGTCTAAAAAAATACTAGAATATGCGGAAAAAAGACCTCCGGACAAGTTGCAAAACAAAGCTTTCTTTCATTTTATTTTCTCTCTGTATAACTGATAAGTGTTTAGATATAGTTTGCCTCGCATTTGAGAAGGAGTCAAGTTAAGTGGGTTATATTTAGGATTCCGTGTTTTCAGAGTTCATTTCTCGTGAAGTTCGGAGGGCGTTTTGTTCGGAGTTTATTTTTTGGTGAAATTTCGATGTTTATCAAAGCTAGTTTTTGCTAGACTTCCAATTCTTTAAAATTAGGAGTTTATTTTACTGTGTTCTTATATTTAAAATAAATAAAGAAATAAAATCCGGGTACCATGACCAGTTGTCTTGATGAAACCTTTACGTGCTGGAAGGCAAACCCCTTTTGCTAATAGTTATAGATTTCAAAGCAAACTTAAGTGGCATGACCTCAAGACCTGTTACCTAGTGCTCGTATGGAGTGTGTTAATGTAGCATCGTCTTTTTTGCGTTTTATTTTGTTCTGGTGACCTCGAAATTCGGAGCGTTTGGGGTGCGTTCGAATATGACAAAAAATTTACCGGCGAAAGTTTTTGCGTGTTTGTTTTTCCGAATTTGTCCGAAAACACGGACATCTAATATATCTCAGCTCACTTTATTCAAACAATATCGCCTTTAAGCACCTTATAAGCATCCGACGTTTCGCTAAAAGTAGTGTTTGGGAAAGTACCTAAAAAGTACTTGAATTAAAGTACAAAGTTAATGTGAAGTTATGTTCATCAACTAATGTAGTAAGTACACCGTGCACAATGTACTTGAGGTCAAGTACTCTATCTGCAAGGTATTTTCAAAGCAAAGTAGAAGTAATTTTAGCACAGTCCCTCCTATTTTTATATTTCCGCTAAATGAACACTTAAACCAGTAAGCTCGTTACGACTATTATTTTATGATGCGCGTTCATTTTTCTGTACAGTGTTTTTAAACGGGTATGCATTGCGCCATGGGTAATCGGTGGTGCATCAGTTTTTTTCGCAAATGGCGAATATTAGATAACATCAAGTAGCCGCAGTGTAGATATTTTACTCTCGTTGACAAACAATTGGACTGAATAAACTTGTAAGGCACTTACCTCTTCACAAAGCATCATTTTGTGATACAAAAACAATACAAAATGTTGGGAATGTGCTTTGAAGTCGGGAGTTGTACTTTCCTAAAAAAAGTACCGTAAAAATACTTGAATTGAAGTACCAGTACGTACTCGGAGATTGAACTTTAAGAAAAGTACAAGTTTTTTTTCTAAGCGTACTTTAAATATTATTTTAAGTGAAATGTACTTCACGTAATTCTCAACATTGGTTAAAAGTGTGAAAAGGTTTATCACAGTCAGCGACTCGAAGGTGTTTTAACATATTAGAGCATTTGCATTTAAGCTTGCCTTTCATGTTTCCTACATTATATACCTTTTTCACGAGACTGTACACCCTGTTCGCCCCCCCCCCCCAGAGAGTGGATACAAAATCGCGATGGCAAACGCACTATCACACCCAAATTAATATTACTCACCCAAATTGTTCTGATTACCGTGTTCGACACCGTTGATTACAATCTGATAAAAGCTTCTTTATTTCCATTGAGAAGAAAAAAATCAGCAGAACCCATCCTTTGGGAATGATTATCTACGTTAATGCGAATAGCATCAAACGGTGCGGAGTTTTGCGCGTTCGTCAGGTGGCCGGCACACTCTAGATACGCCAGCCCACTCTTGAGGCGATTCTAAATTTGTTGACACTTTCACAGCCCTGCGCACGATCTCCGCAGCCCAGCACGTGCGTTTGTGTCACTTAGGAAGGCGAGCAAAGCACGCGCCATACGCACAAACACTCAAAATGGTACCGACCAGACTTTCTGGCGTCTCAGCTAGTCTCAACCAACGGTACTCTAAACGGTTGTTTATATCTTTACCATAGGACGCGCTTACAGCGCTGTCACAGCTACCGGTGCGCGCGCGTTCCATGCACGAGGGCTCATTCCGCTCTCGTGAGGCTGAGCTAGAGGTCTCCCGAGCGCAGGAGAGGGTGAGCTAGAGGGAGAGGGTGAGCGCGGGAGAGGGTGAGCTAGCCCTCGTGCATGGAACGCGCGCGCACCGGTAGCTGTGACAGCGCTGCAAAGCGCGTCCTATGGTAAAGATATAAACAAATGTTTAGAGTGCGGTGAATGACTGCCTTCATAGCTCTGTGGTTAGCGCGTCTGCCTGCTGATCAAAGGGTCAGCGGTTCGAATCCCAGCCGGCGCCGGTCTTTTTTATTTATTTATCGACCCGCGGCGTAAGAGGTTAGATAGCCAGATAGATAGATAGATAGATAGATAGATACATAGACGAAAAGTGCGTGAAGTATCCAAAGAATGCTATTCGCATTAAAAGGGGTGGAGGGCACTGCCATGTATTTCCTACCTAACCGAACACCTGCTTACGAGCATACCATTTCTCAACCCGAGCTATAAAGAAGAAGCATAAAGAGGTGCCCTCATCTCACTTTGCTCCGGCACTAACGAACTGCGACTAGAGTCACTGAGAACATTCTGCCAATTGTTTTCCCCTTTGAAGAGCCCCTAGGCTCGTGTTCCTGATTGCGTATCTCTTCCTTTTTTACTTTCCTACTCTTCGCCTCTTCCCTTTCTTCCTCCCCTGGCCACTGCACCCTGGGGGCCCTCGGCGCGACGCCGCAGCCGTGCCGGGTATCCGTAACGAGAAAGAGTATGCCTGCTGTCCGGAACCGTACATCGACATCACGTACACGATACACATCCGGAGGCGGACTCTGTACTACGGCTTCAATCTCATCATCCCCTGCGTGCTCATCTCCTCCATGACCCTCCTCGGGTTCACCCTGCCTCCCGACACTGGAGAGAGGCTCACCCTGGGTAAGTTCCCACTTTTCCTCACTCCCCTACTTTGGTGGGAGCGGAAATTATTGCTTGTCGACGGGTTTCTCAGTTCGCTGACGGTTAGGCTCCCCAAGGCTCTAGCAACGGCAACTGTGCTTATAGTCAGAAACAACGAAAGAATACGGCAGGCAAAATATAAGTGAGTACTGGATTGATGCCTGCTTGACAAAAACCCAAAGATAAAAACATTATAAGAAAGTAGTACAATTCTGCAGTGTATAAGAGTAAAAAAAAAGCATCTTCGGACGTCTGGTTCTGCCAGCCAACATTTATTTAGATCCCTTAGCGAAACAGCAGCGGCCAATCTGCACCCTCCAAGGAACGTCACATGACGTCACAGGGTCAACAGCGTTATTACATCCAGTAACCGTGGGCTGCGAAGTTATGGTGTGACGTCACGTCACCCTACAAGGGCGTGTTACGTCAGGTTACGTAACGTAGCTTCGCGTGACACCACCACTTCACACAGTGATGTTAGGTTGCCATACTGCACAGATTTGCGTATAGTATGTCGGCAATACGTTCTATATACGGGAACACTTGTCTGTACTCTAAAGAAAGCCCATGCGTCTTCTTTCCCAGGGGCGGATCCAGAACTTCGTTTTGGGGGGGGGGGGCGGAAGATTTTTAAGGATACCATTCTCCCATTCTTTCTTGTACACCGGCGGGTCCACCCATGTCAAATTGCGCTTCGAGAAGGGGGGAAGGGGGTCGACTTCGTTTAGGGGGGGGGGGGCGGCCGCCCCTGTCGCCCCCCCCCCCGCCCCCCCCCCTTGGATCCACCACTGTCTTTCCCGCACAACACTCAGAGAGCCAATCGGCGCAACTTAAGGAGGCCGCTCAGCGAATGACGATGCCGAAACGTATGTTTAGAGAGACCAAAAATCGTAGTCTAGTAAGTTTTGACATTAAGCAAAGCAAGCGTGACGTTTTGCATTGCTTAATGTCACAACTCAGCGTGCGTTTTTTGGTCTAGACCTATGTTTCGGCATCGTCATTCGCTGAGCTGCCTCCATAAATTGCGGTGACTGGCTCTCCAAGCGTTGTGCGGGAATGAAGGCGCACGGGCTTTTTTTTAGAGTGTGGTAGATCAGAGCGCTATCATTTTTAAGGCTGCTGTTTCGTGGGCTGAAGCTATCTTTTATACGAAATTACCAATGTGAACTTTACTTTGATGTGTGTGTATGGACTGGCACTTTCATATGATCAACTGGCGAAAAACACCACATTTAGTCACAAAAACCTATTATTTTCAGAACAGCCTTTGGCCTGGGCCTTTTTTCGCAATCTCCCAGTGTACGATATGAAAATGCAAATTAGGTTCAAACAGCTAGTATGAAATTTCACATTTGTCTGCCAAGCAATATGCCTTGGTGGTATGTTTTTCGACCAGAATTAGCTGCTCTTCGAATTTATTTTACTGCTTTTTAAAACAAACTTTTGCCAGTGATTGGAGGAACTCAAATTGAAAACGTACAAATCCTACGTGCCGAATAAAATCAGATATGCTTAAAGAAACCACCAAAGAAATGAAGCTAGAGAACTGCAATACTTTCCACCCATATTATTTTTTTTACCTCAAAACCGTTTGTGATTTTAACGTATTTTTATAAATGAAAACAATCTTCCACATAAAAAAGAAAAAATGAAAAGAGCAAATGTTCCTTTCTTTGTAAGAACAAAATAAAACCGCAAAACTTCGGGCTAGAAAAAAACAACAAAAACAACAACAAGGAAGTGATCTTAAAGTAAAATAAAGAGAAGACGCATTTGTGCTCACGTCAAAACCACGCGCACTCAAAAACCTTTTTTGCTTCAGAAAGCCTTTCCCCAATCCACTACCAAAGCTGAACCTTTTAAAACATCGATAGGCAAAGAGCGCGGCGAATACATATAGCTTAAAACAACACAGTTCCGCGTGCATACCAAGCAAGTCGGGATCCGTTAAAACCGAGTGCTCCACCCCAGCCCCGTCAGCGCCCCCTTTAGGTCACAATGTGCAGCATAAAAGTAAAGACGGGCGCGTAACTTCCATATCTTCAATGCGAACGCTCGAAAGAGGCGTGAAGTGTAACTAAGCTAAGCGAAAAAGCGCCGGGCGAGTAAAGATGCATTTTCAATTTCCTGAATACATTCCGCGCTCGGGGGATCCTCACCAACGCGTTCGATATCTTGTGCTTAGAGTTGACTTGAACTGGTGGAGAAACAACGCGCGTTGCGTATTCAACCCTTTTTTTTTTTTGCTTTTCAAAAGGGTGTTTGTTTGTTTTTGTTTTTTGTGTCCTGATTTTGTGGCTTTAGTGTTTCGCGATGTGCAAAGAAAAACAACGTCGATACCTTTGCCCGCGAAAGCATAGAAATCTCGGCGCAGTTCAATACCCCTGAGCGCAGGAAAACAAACGATTACAATAAAAGACGAGGCTTGGAACTGAGACTAGAAGCAAGCCCTAGATCTATCCAGATTCTAAGCCTTCCCAGGGGAACATTGAAAGACCTTGATTATTACTTTAAAATGTGGTACTCTAAGAACTACGATTACGAAACAAAATATATCGAGATAATGATATGATTGATAACGCGACGACACAGTACGCGACAGAACGGCACGGTCAGATCAGATCAGAAAACGTTTATTAAAATGATTGGGGTCCGCCACACCTCTTGACTGAAGTCATCTGGTGTGGCACGGTCAGAGGAACAAGTATCTACAGGCACCTTGGTCAGTCGTTTTATTATTTTGGCGACGTAACATTTTAAGCGTTTTGCCAGATATGCTCTTATTTGTTTTTCTTCAGATTGAATTGTAGTGCAGTTCTCTTGTGTTCAATTGTTGTATTTTCGTCTAATAAAACATTTGAGCATCGTTTAAAAAAATAGTATTTGGGAGGTTAGTTTCTGAAGGTATTCGCACCGCAGCTTGCTGTACTTGGAGCGAAAACCCACGCTGCAGGACCAAGGCATCTTGAGCTCAATCACCGCCCCTGTCCGTTTAAATCTAGATGAGAATCGTACCGGCGTGCGGTCCTCTCATCACTAATGCATGAGTACACGCTGAAGACTCCAGAGTAGCAGTCGTACTGCACTGGCTAATTGTATCTCCTTCAGCGTGGACCATTGTCGTCATGCAAGCACAGACCAACCTCGCGTACTCCAAACAAATAACGCTTTGGTTTCTCTGCTTTGTAATGAAACAGCACATAGTGCTCGGCGGTTATGGCAGACCTACAAGAATTTATATTGGTTTCTTTTGTTTTTTAAAGACATACAGATTAAATGTAGCGTGCAGAAGTCGATGTCAAGCACAAGCTACAACTCCAACGATCCAGTATTAAATTTCAAGCGTTAGATTATAACCCACGAAATACCTAAACATTTTTAAAATCTTTTTATCACACTTCAATACCAATGTCGGTAACTCCAAGCATAGATCTATCTGGGCAACAACACGTCGGAGCAATCGCAAAGTCACTCTAACAAAGCTTAGAACAGAAAATATACAGATACAAAAAAACACAAAAGAAAACGGCAACTGACAAAGGCTTGACGGCAAACATCGAAAGGCCATCAAGTCTTGACCAAGTCTCCAAATCTGTCGGCCGATCCCAAAAGGGTAGCAACAGCTGGTCGGTCCGAACTGGGAGAAGTCGTAAAAAAGTAGCGGAGTGGACAGCAAAAAGACCTGGCTTCCTATATAAAGCTAAATGAACCCAAGATCACACAAAGAAGCCGGAGAGGTGATCCGGCAGAGCTCCGTTTATCGACCACTCTCTCTCGTTCACCTGACTCGTGGATTCCGGGGGCTAGGAGGTTTCAGAGAAACGCCGAATAGCGGAGCCGCTGCGCTCGAGTATAAACCGCCCAAGGCGTTTTCTTGCTGCCACAAAAAAGAAAAGAGAGTTCTCCCGCAATTCCGTGTAGACTGGCCAACGAGTTGGAAGTCACGCAGTTGAACTCCGAACAAAGAGAACAGAGTAGGATTCTAGATCGACAAGCTTACGAAGGTATATCTATAGGCTTTATATTCCGTTTTAGCTAAGAGTCCGGCCGCAGCCAAATGCTATTATCCGGTACAGCTAATCAAGTAGCGCTAAAAGTGCACCATCATGGCAACGTCAAATTAATCAATCACGCTAAAAAAACAAAAAAACTGAGGGGTCATGCGGCTTTTATTGCACGTGATTGGTTTGACCTGCAGTGGGATACCAAACCCACACAAAGAGTGGCGACCCACATGCATCTCATTATCACCTCGCAGCCAATGATATTGCAGCATTATACCCCAAAAAACGCCGACCCACCAATCACGAAGTAAAAAGCGTGATTAACATAAGAAGCCGCGCCCTCCTTTTATATAAACTGTCAATGACTACATTTTTTTTTTCGTCTAACGAGTTGTGGACGAGCGGTACTACGAGTTATAATATCGACGCGTACTGTCTCTTCGATAAAAAGGTCGCGGGCTATTCTCGTTTATTTTTTTTTCGCGCTTCAAATTTGTGAGAGTGTTGATGAGCCGCTTAAAAAGGCACATCATTGAGGGCGGATGTCGAGGATTCGGTTGCGTCATAAGGTGTTTTTCTTTTCTTCTTTTATGAGAATGCCGAAGAAGCCATACATACATGCTTAAAAAAGAAATCCGCTAATGGGCGCGGGCGTAAAGCGCAGCTTTTGTTAATTTAACGGCCTTCCGGCGCACGTATCGCGTTTCGGTGGCCTTTAATCTCTAGCTTAATTATCGTATGTCTTCGCCAATTATCACGCGGCTCCTATTACTAACCTTCGCTCCCTGGTCTGCAACATTTAAATCCGTAATGAGGTAAAATTTTAATGAGTAAGATTCAGAATAGACGAAATTAAAAGCGGGTGACAACAAAATTTCGACGTTCCCGTGGTGATGCCATTGCCGCGATGGTTTCAAACACCGCGTATAATAGACGTCAAACCGCAGAACGCCCATGTTTATTTGAAAAAGTAGCCCCAGAAAGTAGGCAGTACGGATTTTTTAGTTTTACGTCCCCAAGATCTCAAGATCATCAAGAAAGAAGTTATGTGTTGGAACCAGCGATGTCTAAATGCCGTTATAACCAATGCAGTCAACTCACGCTAGATTAAAATAAAAATAAAAATTCTACTATAACTTTTTTTAAAGTTTTACTCATATGAAGAACAAAAGAATCTCAATCATATGTATAACATACCATCGAAATTCGAAAAGCTTCCCCAGAGAAATTAACAGCGGCGCACGGAGACACCGAAGAGCACTTTGACATCACCAGTGGGAGCTTGTTAAACACTAACCTTGGGGTTTACCACTCTTTTTATAAATATCTTTAATGACACGCTGACAAGGGAAATAATTCCGAGATAAGTGAAATTCTAATTTTTTTCACCTTTATTTTACCGTGTGTTTCTGCGAACATCAGTCATACTTTTCCCGCGAAAACTACCCTGAGAAAAGAAAAACGACTAGTGCTTTATTAGTCACTGTTTAGTGTGGTGCATGGAGTTTCAGACAAATGAAGTTTTTATATATCACTGTATAATTCACTTTTTTTTTTTTGGTTAGCAAATGCCAACCAATGTCTCGAATTAGAAACTTGCTAAGTGTCACCGGAAACGACTTAATCAGTCAATTTAAGAAATACTTGACGCGCGAGGAAGGCGTGTTGGTGAGCAAGAGTTGCAGTGTGTGCTGCAAGAGCAAGGTGGCAAAACGAACGTGCGGGTGATGAAAAACAAATTCATGCTAGGGCGCCGAAATCGAACGCAATTTCAAGAACCCGAAACACAGGGCAGGCACTACGAATGTTGCTAAATTGACCGATTTCGTAGCTTTCGACGATTCTTATAAGTTTCAAATTCAACCAATATGTTTGTTTTCGCTAACAAAAAAGAAGCTAATCATGCAAATATGATTATAACCTTAGTTATTCTAAACACTTTGCACCTCCATAAACAGCCCTTTTGAGATTGAACCTCACGGCTCGTATCTTATTTCTGTGCAATGTGTAGTTTTCACACCAGCAATACTTTGGCCTATGTTCGGTTAAACACCGGGTATAATATCTGAGTGTCATTGCTTCTGGTAAAAAGGTGCTCAAAGAAACCAACAATGTATGGAACAACAAAAAAAAATGGTAGGCTTCCGTTTGCCTTAAGCTAATTTAAAACGGGAAAAATAAAACAATTAATTAATTAATTTATTATGTAAAGGCTACATGGGGTCGCATTTACGAGATATTTATTCGGTTTCGCTGATTTGCAAAAGTACAGCAAAGCTCTACCCTTGCTGTAGGTACGAACTTCCGTCTATACAACAAGCAATTAAAATGCAGATGGGAGCAAAGCTTCCATGTCAACATATATAGTTATCGTTGAACTAGCTTAAGGTCTCGAACGAACGCCCACCTCCGAAAGCTTGCCTGCCTCATACTTTCTCGTTTTTATTTGATTTCACCATGGGTGGGCGCTTATTCGGGATTTTACGGTAGTAGTTCGGTACTATTTCCTTAGTCGTGAACTGTGAGGTTTGTGTTTTCT
This sequence comes from Ixodes ricinus, assembly GCA_037355805.1. Lineage (NCBI taxonomy): Eukaryota > Metazoa > Arthropoda > Arachnida > Ixodida > Ixodidae > Ixodes > Ixodes ricinus. The sequence continues at coordinate 122,525 of JAZHYW010068097.1, forward strand.
GTGCGTGCTAACACGACATTCCTTTCAGTGGTGACGATAGAAAGGTACGTATGATAGATGTCGTTCCTCACCCGAGGTGTCCTCCCGCAAACGCGCGCACAGGTGTAACCATTCTGCTGTCCTTGACGGTGTTCATGCTGCAGCTTGCCGAGACCATGCCTCCCACATCGGACGCCGTGTCCATTATAGGTGCGCCGACTGACTCGTCCACCATTCCTCGGGGTTCGCTGCTCGTCCGCTCACCGTGCTACCCGGCTGCCTTCACTTTTGACATGATTGTTTCACGGCTCATTTGAGTTTTGATGTTGGCGTTGTGTGTTCGTTCTTCACGTTGGAAGCGGTTCGTTGTAAAAGCCCATTTCATGTCTGCGTAGCTGTGGATGCTTTGCCCTTAGAAATGCATTGTGTTCTTATTTTTATCTTTGTCAAACGCCTAGAATTCCTAAGTTGGCTGTCTTCTGTAAGTTCTTAAAGGTTCCCGAGTTCGAACTTTACTGAAGATAACACAGGTGTCGAAAACCTAACTCCCTTAGAGTAAACAGAGGCAATGAACAAGCGATAGTTCTGACGCGAAGTTTAGCTCTATTTCAGATAAGGGGTACAAATAGAATCATGAGCAGGACAAAACGATAGAAGAGACATTTCAAAGGGTGTATGCTAATTGTTCGTCTCAAATCTTCTTTGTGATCGGCTGAAACCCAACGAATCTGGACTTTGGAAATCACATCCAAATAGACGTACAATATATTTAGATAGTATGTTAACAAAGAGTATAAGAAAGGCAAGTTTTTTGGGGAGAAACACTCTAGTCTTGATTTCTTATTCAGCAGTATTAAGAGGCCACGGTTTACTTTGGGCGATTTTAAAATACGTCGCTCGAAATTTCAACTTGTTTCCTTTTGAAGCGTATTCAAGGTAACGCGCAGTTCGATAGGCACAGTGGAAAAATCCGAATATTACATTAGGCATGTCGTAGTTTAAACTCCAATATATATATACCCTGTTTCGAACACTGAGAGATTTGCAAAATGCGACATTGCAACACAAATAATCATAAGGTTCCTGATACGGTGAACGATTGCAAGACAAGAAATAGCTGTTCTAAGGTCAGAGCATTCCCACGGAGATTGCTCAATGTCTACATCTCGTTCAGTACCACACACACGCACACGCAACAGCCGAATTCAGACGTAGCAACCCTTTCGTGCAGGGCACCGAAAGCCCCTCCGATTCCCGTGAGAGGTTGCGCAGGTGCAACGCGAGCGACTATTCTACCTCCAGAAAATTCCCTCGGGGACGTTCCATTTATGGTTAGGCTCAGAGGGAAAAAAATTCCACTTTAGGAATACTTTTGGGTCACGGTGCGGTTTTCTAGGCACTTGGCCGTTCCTAAATCTGCAAAGTAAGTTAGAAAACTTATTTTTAAACATACAAACTTAGGACACGAAGATAACTTGACTGCTGCCGATTGAGACAGTCCCTCTAATCCTGCAGAATGTTCTACTACTTTATTCCAAAGTACCACCACAGTAATTACTGTCTATACTCTGTTTTAAGTTAATCGAGAGCAGCCGAAGGTATGCGATCAGATGGAACAAATCAAGCAGAGTCAAAAATGCACCGTAACGGCGCTCGTCGTTTTTGTGTACTTGCGACCTGCTGAACCAATCAGGAATTAGTGCTTGCGACCGGCTAAACCAATCAGGAATTAGTGCTTGCGACCGGCTAAACCAATTAGGAATTAGTGCTTGCGACCGGCTAAACCAATCAGGAATTAGTACTTGCGACCAGATAAACCGATCAGGAATTACTGCTTGCCACCCGCTGAACCAGTTAGGAATTAGTGCTTGTGACCGGCTAAACCAATCAAAATTAGTGCTTGCGACTGGCTAAACCAATCAGGAATTAGTTCTTGCGACCGGCTAAACCAATCAGGAATTACTGCTTGCGCCCGGCTAAACCAATCAAAAGAAAGCTCAGGACCACGGCGCGTTCACTGTTCGTGACCCGTTTAACCCGTCATAGCAAACGCACAAAGGCGACGAGCGCTTTTTCTTTGTTTTTTTTCCTTCCGAAGTTGCACGAGCAGTCATGTGATTTGACGGAAAGCCGTTACCCGCCTTTGCAGGGGTCACCATTCTTCTGTCGTTGATGGTCTTCGTGCTGATCATATGCGACAAAACGCCCGTCACATCAGACGTCCTGCCGCTCTTAGGTGCGAGTCAGTGTCGTCCTGTGAGCTTACGCGTTTAACTTTTGTTTTTGTTTTGTTTTGTTGTTTGTTTTGCTCTGGAGCGAAGTTTTGAGTGTATGCACTGTGCAGATCGTATCACGTATTTCGAGTCGAGGGTTCGCTCGCTGTATTAAAAAAAATTATTCTTCAGATATTTCTTACTTGTGATACTCCTGCCTGCGTCCTTCCTTTCCCTACGTGCACTTTAAGGCTTAATTACGATAAATTACCTATAAACCTATAATTCTAAATATTACGAGTTCTAAAAAAGTACATAATTCTACTTTCAATTACAACCCTGATCTTGAGGACTCGTACTTATAAATTCAATTATAACACTGCTTATGCAATTGCTGTTAGGGTACACAGGTAGCGGTCATGACTGTGTCGTAGAAGCCAATGGCTACTTGATTTGTTTTGTTCTAATTTATGGGTTAAAAAATATCTGATAGGCCGGTTATTTTCAGTGCAACTATTTATTTACGTTCGCAGGTGTACATAGTTGGCAGTGACACGTAGTGGGCTTATCGGGCCCGTCATTTGATCGGTATACGTAAACGTTTACTAAAGTGCATGCTCCTAAAAGTAACATAAAATCTTTCCCGTAGTTTCAAAAAAAAGAAGATGTACAAGAAATAGCAGTAAATAGCCATATTGGGCTGGTTACCTAAAATGAAAAACAGTGTTTTAAAGCCTTTCTTTTAGTTTACTGGCTTTTATTACAACGCAATACTCCAAGCAATCCATTATATTTTGTGTGGGATAGAGACAAAGTATGAATTAATGCCAAGAGCTCCTGAGTACTTACCAGTTTGATTTGATTGCCTTATTTTGTTATTTTCATTCAAATAATTTGGCACTCGGTTGAAAAGTGGAACAATTTGTTTTATATTTAATAACGAAAACTACGCCACTTTGCATGGTAGAAAAAAACACACGGGTATTGTATAGCAAAACGTAAAGCGCGAGGTTAAATATCTATCCTTGACTACTGTGCAATTTTCGGTATATCACTCTGCGTTTGAAGAACTGAAGAAAATAATATTCAAGTCTCAAAATGTGCACAGAGCATAAGCTCAATGCTTTCAAACTCGTGGCTCCATGTCGCTCTTTAACCAATTCCAATCCGCTGCCCAGAAATTGCCCATTGAGGCCGACTAATAAATGTTCTCGGTTATTTAATGGAACCGAGTTGTTAGCATAAATGAACATGATTACGTAAATATTAAATATTTAACGGACTTAATCAGAAAAGACGCCAACTTATCGAGTTAAAGCCCCTGGTTTTAAGAATTCACGCTTGGAGAGGTTCATTGAATGTAAACCAGGCTCTTGTGACCTGCTTCGCTCACTTGTAAATTCCTGCTTTAAATTTATCTAAACTTCGACAACCTAAATCCAACAAAACGTATTTTGAGAATTTTTATTTCTTCTTCTTCAGCTGATTAGGTTAAAGTGTACGGCACCCAACACGACTTCGAGTCGATATTTGCTACATGCACGCCTCTAGTAACTCTTGCGCTTGCTTCTGTGCCCAAACTTCCGCTGTAAAGAGAAAATCTGATCCATAAAACTTGAGTACCACCAAAGTGCGTTATTAAATAACGATCGGTAAAGCTTTTTTGTTTTTCACAGTTTTTTTCACAGTTTTTTTTACAGTTTTTTTGGCACGAGGAGTATCGATATAGGTTACTCCTTGCGTTTTGTCAAGAGTTATAGTATTTTTAGGCCCCATCCTGTTTCTTAAACTTTACACTCGGAATAAAGTCCATGGTTATGGAATTTATCGAATGTATCTTGTAGATATTTTCCGTTCCGGGAGATATATATATATATTAACTTAGATACGAAGTCGGTTTATATTTTAAATTAGCGTAGCCTCTCGATGAAGAAATTATGGAATCTAAAGATATAGTATTACATTATTCAGCGAATCTAAAAATGCACAGTGTTATTGGACAACAAATCTGTGTTAATATAATTTTAAATTCTTTAGAGTGAAGGACAAAAAGGGAGAGTTTAAAACATGTCATTGCTGGATCAGCCAACATATGAAACATTTGTTCTATAAGCACGTGTTATGACTTCCAACCAGTAATTATTTTCTATGGATAATTTACTCGGAGCAAGCTTAAAAACACGCTTTTTGTTTCTTTTTAAGCCAAACTTGTGAATTTTTTTCTATTACAATCGAGGTATATTGTTCAAGTTATCTATTTGTCTTGCGTTTTCCAGTTTGGCGACACTCTACGGGTACCTTGATACATAGGATAAAAATACTAATAAAATACTATCGGTCACAAATAGCCATAAATATTTCCCCTTTTTCCAAACCATATAGCACGAAGACAATCAACGAATGAAAGGAATGGATTTTGTTTCTTTGCTTTCTTAAGCTCCACGAAAACTCATACTCGTTAGTGCAACTTCCGTCACACCTGCCATTCATATTATGAATCTCTGCTCACAACATGGAAGAATCGCAATACAAAATATTCAATAGCAACGACAGTTCTTGGAACGCTAAGAAACGCTGGGAATAAGCCGCAGTTACCCTCTCATAAATAGATAAAACAGGAGACGACTCAAACAGTTTTTTGTAACTAGGTGTAACTTAAACCAGCTCACGTGTCTAATAATGTTATCATTAACATCTCGTCAACTCATGCGAAGTCGGGTCAATTTGACCCTTGTAGTTTCTATTTCTCCTGGATGCAAATGTACGTGAGCGTTCTGCTCACTTAACTCAGTGGAGGAGCTTGATGGGACTCGCTTATTGTAACTTTGCAACTAAGCATCGGCTTTCGCTCATTCAAATGAAGCTCTAAATAGTGTACCTAAACAAAACGCTATGCACTGCTTTCCCGCCGCACAAGGTTGTCTGGCGTTTCTGCTTGGGCTTTGTTGCACGCTTACTGTTGCTTCAATGCACTTTTCCCTCTGTTTCTCCTCTCCATTGTGGCATGCAGTGTGTTTCCTTGTGTTTGCTCTGTCCTTGCGCTGCCAGAAGTGTATAAGACTGAGGTTCGATGTTAACGTGAGTAACGACCTCAATTCGTAGAGTTACGGGGTTATAGTCACTAGAGTTTCACAGTTTTCGGCCCCGTGCTCTTAAAGAGTATATTTAGGGTGTCTTCCTATACTATTACAAAATTGTTTTAAAAAAAAGCTGCGAAAGTTACAGTAATGCGATTTGCGTAGGGGCGTTATACGACCAAGGGGACATAATATAAAGAGAGAATACTTAAGATAGGTAAATTATATATACCTAAAAAAATCAATTAGTGAAAATAAATGTACGATTCCAAATAAAAACTCGCTGAGTGTCATCGAAAATCACTAAATCAGTAAACTTGAAAGAGATGCAAGGTGCGTGGGAGGTTCAGCGGTGCGCCAACGTTACCACTCGGGTAACGGGCGGGATGCTGGTGATGAGTAAAGGTGGATGATGGTCGAGAAACGGGTAAACCGTGCGGGCGCCCTTCCGCACCACCAGCGTATGCACCTGTTGCACGAGTCGGTGACTTTCAGGGCATCAACGCGCTTCACACCCGCGCCAAATCTTTCTAAGGTATACTCTAGTCATTTTCGATGGCGCTTATAAAGTTTCTCATCGGGACCATATATTCGTCTCCACTAATTCGCAAGTTAATTAACGAAAAGTCAATTAAATAACCAACTTATCGTGGCGAATATTCCCCTATATAATGCCCACCAGGTCCTATAACTCACCCGCGCAAACCGCATTAATGCAACTTTCATGGCGTTTTTTGTTGTTGTACATAAGTGTGTAGAGATAAAAAAATTCTGTATGCGCTCCATATATAGACATCGCTTGTTTATATATCTGTACTGCATGTCTATGACAGGCTTTGAGAATATTTAATGATCATTTAATTTATTACGGGCCGGCAAGTGCACTACAAGTTTTATAATGACCTGCCATGAAGTGCATAATTATGTTTGTCCCGTGTGTAAATTGTAGCATATCAATAAAAGTCCCATGCGTCTATTTTCCCACATATCATTTAATAAGCCAATCGCCACAAGTTACTGATACATCTGCGTTACGTGTTTTTGTAGACCTAGTTGGCTCATACTTGCTAATGCGGATAGCTAAACTTTGATGAGACGAATGCAAACGTCTGTGTAAATACAGCGGTGATTGTGTCTACTACTTTACTATAACATAATTCATTGAATTACGAGACTGAAAAGAAAGAGCTTTGTCCATGACATGGCAAGAAACATGTTCAGACCTAGAAATGAATTTTGCGTTCTGACGTGAAACGCCGATGCGTTATGCTTAGGGTTCCGCGTTTTCGGTTTGTATTTTTCAAAACTCGGCGTACTTTTTTCGGTGTTTATTTTAAAATTCAATTTTCAGTTTTTTTTCGGCGCATATATTTATGCCCACAAAAGTTTATCGGCTTTTTTGGGGAATATAAAATAAACACCATCGAACACCGAATCAGATGATCATTGCAGCTCTGAGATTTGTGATAACTAAAACAATAACAACACGGTAACTAGGAAAAAAAAACTCTACACTTTATTTTGCAAATGTGTGCAACTGTTAAACAAACAAGAAAAACACAGAAGTACAAACAAGTCAGATATGAAGCCTACGCCCCAAAAAACATGGAACTTCACCTTCTGTACATCAGGATCACGTGGTCTTATTACAGTACACACACACATGTACTTTCCAGGTTCTCCTCGTTGATCGGCACTCTTTCTTTCCTGTTAATATGACCCTGAGCTTCGAGGATGCCCTCCAACGCCAACACTGGACACTGGCAGGCTGAGGAGATGAAGCGCCGCTGCCGGAGCCAAAATCCGCCAATCAACCAATTGTGACCGCCAAAAGAGACACGGTGCGACGTTTTGAAGCACAACAGAACATGCCAGAGCTTGCATCAAGTCAGCCTTCATTACATGCGAAGTCGTGGGGCATCTCGGACTTCACGCTCCGATCGATGATGCGCACATTAAGCCAAAACGTCGTGATGGCATCCGTGTATCCCATACATTCGGACACGTTTCGATAGACATTGTTGCACTGTTTCGCCACGGCTCTGCAGTATGACTGGAAGGTCAAAGTGAGCTTTACCGGTTAAAACTGAATTTTACAAAATGAATCAGACGTACATTTATTGATTTTTATCGGTTTAAATCGAAAATGCCGAACCGAAAAACTGACCTTTTTCGGTTAAAACCGAATTTCTGAAAACGTATTCGCCATACTTTTATCGGTTTTTATCGGTTTAAATTGAAAACTCCGAACCCTAATACGCAGACTTAACTTTTCGGTCTCGACATAAATTTTTTTGTCCATGTCATTCGCCCAACTTCTTGGTAGAAGGCGATAGTCGCTGTCAATATTCTAGCTCAATACGCAAAAAGAAGAGACGACAGCGGACATTTTCGAGTGCAAATGCGAGAAAATCGACGCACGGGAAATTTGAACGATGTAAAAGGCATAGCCATATATTGACGGCCAGCTGTGATATGCAGTCAACATCGCAATTGCCATTCTATGCAAAGTTCGGTTTCAAACGGCTTGTTTTATTTTTTTCGTCTGCTTGGTAAAATTGAGGATTGTAATGAACACCAAAAAAACAGTAAGAAAATAAAAAAATAGGGTGCATAGTGTGTGCAGATATGTTATAAAAAGCTCAATATGTTGTTTTTTGTTTCATTTTAAGTTTCTTTTAATCGGAATGAGTTTGAAATGCCAGCCTTTAATTAAGTATTCTTGTACAGTAAAGTGTACAATAATACATAATTAGTGGTTGGCACTTCAAGTTCATCCGCATCAAGTGGCAACAGCTTTGTGGTATATGGCTGCATCCTAACATTTGATAAATACTAAAGTTCCGTTGAACTATTGCCCGCAAACTGGAACCAAGTTGCCAAAAGTCAGATACTCCTTGTAGAACACTCTGAGAACTCTGGAGGTTCTGCTCACCCGCAAAGCACTTCGAAGAGCACATTGGCGCAATTGTCGAAGGGGGCTCGCCGAATTACAAAACTAATACTGTGCCTAGATCTAAAAAAAAAAAGGCCGTCTATTATGAGACACCGAGCAAGACGTTTCACTTAAATACGTAATGCTAAATGCGCAAAGTTTTTTTTTTTTTTTTGGGGGGGGGTGGTGGAGGGGGGGTTAAACATGTTTTTAGCCTTGTCATTTTCCGAGTTCCCTTGTAGATTACCAGCGATTAGCTCTCCCATTGCATGACGGGGGAGAAGAGTCACCCGAGTTTATAGAGAGAAGGGTACCCGACTTCACGTCTGCGTTTTAAGATTAGCTGATTCACACATTCTAAGACATTTCAATGTCGCTGGTAAACAACAAACAAACATGTTGGTCGGTAAAAAGAATGCCAAAAAGTAACAGCGTCCTTAATTTTGTAAAATTTTATTTGCATATATGAGTGCAGCGTTCCTTCCGTCTTAACACAGGGGATTAAGCCCACCCACGTACACTAATATGAACGCCGTGGCGACATTCGTAATAAAATTACCCAGCGTCACAGTTAACCACAACCTGTGGCTAGAGTTGTCGCTGAACAAACCTAACAGCTAGAATTTTCATCCCTGATTATGAATAGGAACCAAACCCTAGAAGCGCTTCAAAATATCAAACCTATGTTATGCACACTAACAAAATCCGTTGTCCAATTTTTGTACATCGCACTTTGGTGAGCAAATCGCTGCAGCCTGTGGATGGAGCTCGGCGGATGATGAAACTGAAAATATGTTTTAGGCCCAACAAACAGTCTGCACATACAAATGTGGGATACGTCATGGTCAACGTCATTGCACAAGCTTCGTTTTTCAGGTCTAAACATATTTTAGCCTCGTAATGTGCTAAGCTTCCGCCATTTGTTGCAGGGATTTCCTCTCCCGGTGCTCTGCAAGGAATTAGGCAAACTGGACATCTTCAAGTGTGGGAAACATCTATTATAACAACGATAAAATGTTTACCTTGATCATGATTCTCACCTCTTTTGAGCGGAAAGAACACTCCCGCGAAGACATCGTTTATCTTATGAAAAAGTTACCACAAATACAGCCGGGAGAAAATGGCCTCATCTTAAGGTGCAAACGTTACGTCTCGTGAGGCAATATAAGGCAACTTATGTACTGAACAAATTGAGTAAAACTGGACGACGATTGCAACCATACGGCAGTGCTGTTGTCCTGGGCGAAATGCGGTTCCAACACTGTTGTTGCCACCAAGTTCACAATGTATCCGAGGGATTTGTAAGCATATACTATAGAATATGGGCGAGATATGACTCTTTGCGTTTTGTGCGTATAATTACAGAAGATGATCTAACAGTGGGTTCTATTCGCTCGCGTACAGGAACTTATTTCGCCTGCATCATGATCATGGTAGCGTTCTCTGTGGTCATGACAGTGGTGGTGCTCAACTACCATCATCGAAATCAAGAAACAACCGAAATGCCTGCTGTGGTAAGTTCTGAAATACTGGTTCTCGCAAATTGGTCGGTACATCATATCAAAAAAGGTGCACGGGCTACGTTGTGCGAACAACGTATAGCCTACTTAAGATATGAATGATATCCAGCGGAAGAACCTTAAACATTGACTCCAGCTTCACTGACAATCCTGAAATTTTTATCTAAATGAAGAACACAGTGTAGCTGATGGTACCAAGAAAAAAAAATCACTGTAAAAACCATATGCTGTTATGAACGAGGGCTTTTATAAAACTATGATGAAAACGTATCTAAAGCCCTAGTGGCCATCTCAGGAATTTTCAGTAAAAAGATAACCCGTCGCTTTGGTAGCGGGTTCAAATCACTGGGGAGGTGCCCGCTATCTAATAGTTTTCCAGTGGTGAAGACTTCAGTAAAATATCAGAGAACTCTAGGTTGTCGAAGCTATTCCTCAGGTGTTCGCTGGGGTGCGCCTGGTTCGTTTCGTTGGTTTGAATATAAAGCAATAACACCTTCTTTCATTTCTGTTTTAACTCAGTAAATATAAAAAACATTGCTCGCAGCACAATGAGAAACTCAATTTTTAATTTGCTGTCCACGAGAGCTGTGTACTAAAGTCCTCTTTATTGCTCCGTGGTCGTGTTCATTTAAAGCGAAGTAACCTAACTAAATAAACCTAATTAACGCACACTATAAAAACATCTGGTCATAAAACAACTATTACTGGTTCTTCTGCTTGTTCATATTTGGCACCCTAAAAAGTTATTTTAAGCACTCCTGAAAGGGGAACTTCGTGAAAAAGAAATAATGGGCTCTTTAAAGCTCCTTTTTTGATGCGAAAGACGTCTTCATCGCCCAGTTGCCTTTCTAGTACGCCAGGGAGGCGATAGTGCTTGAAACGAAACCGTTTTTCACGAGCTGAAAGAGTGCTTGGGGCGTCGAAGAACCTTTCAAGTACAAATTTTTTTTAGAGTGTACACACACACACAAAATCGTTTATGGAAGGGCCTCCGACGCCCCAAGAACTCGTTCAACTCGTTAAGAACAGTTTCCACTCAGGCACTATCGCCTCCTGGCGCCCTAGAAAGGTAACTGGGCTATGAAGACCTTTATCGCATAAAAAAGGAGCTGAAAAGTACCCCTTATAGGTCCTTCACAAAGCACCCTCTGAGGGGAGTGTATATAATAATAACTCTTTAGGGTGCAAAATAATGACAAGCAGAAGAAGCCCCAAGAGATTTTTTACTACCATATCTTTTTAGTGTAGGTTACTAACGGGTGCTAACTATTGTCAACTTTGTGGTTTTCTTTGAAATTTATATTTTAAAGCCATTAGTACCAAAACGTTTACGTCAGAAAATCGACGCGTCCTAAGAAAAACTTTCCACTAGTCGCGGCAAAAACGCGGAAAGTTAATGTTCGTAGCAAACCTGGAACTAGGACTGCACCATCGAAGAGCGCGCTACGACGAAGGTACAAAAAAACGAAATATCATCGTAGCCGGGTAGAAAGCTGGACTAGTTGGTAGTGGTTCATGGTAAAATAAAAGGTACACAAAAAAGAACAGTACTAAAAAGAGGGCACGTACGACAGACAAGCGCTTGTCTGTAGTACGAGTCCTCTTTTATCCAGGTTTTTTTGTGCGTTTTTTATTTCATCGTGAAACATCATCGCAGCGCACGCTTCGTCGGAGTGGCTGCCGAAGCGTGCGCTGCTATTTCAATTTGCGAATGTACCACACGTATGCATGTGGTTATGACCACGGTGGAAGAAGAGACTAGTATATGAACGGCTTCACCTTGCCTTGGTGCAAGTGCGGTGAAGGTTCAATCGCGTTTCTGGCAAACGCCGTGAGATGACGCAACATGTCCAGAGCAGAGGTGGCAGTAATGAAGTTACAGTAATAACTTTTTGCAGTAATGAATACTGCAATGCATTACATTGATGTAGTTTTTGTAAGGTAATAAATTACCCTGGCGCCGTAATCGTAATGGATATTCTAAATTACATTTTTTGTTTCAAATATATTTTCGAGCGCGAACAAAAACTGAGGGCAACTTCTATTTTAAAAATACACAGATCAGACAAGACCAGAGGGATGAGGGAAAAAAGTATATAAAGAGAAAGGTACTATGTGACTGATGGACACGTTTGATGAACGGAAAAAGAAAGCACTATGCTAATTTGAAGCTTTCAAGTGTTGGTAAAGGCACACTGAAAACTACGCAATGCTATTGAAAAAAAAAAATGGCGCGGAAACGAGAATTTCGGGGGCAATCTTCGTTCCCAGAACAGCTACGTCACCTCTATTGTCAAGATTGGCCTCCACCCCCCCCCCCCCAGAACAAAATAGATAACAAGCTGCACCTTTTTTTTTTGCAGAGCAGGATTTACAGTGTAGTAAAATGCAGTAGATGGAGGCTGAGACCAAAGGGTTTCAAGATAAATCAACTACCAACGAGGCATTTGGTTAACTTTAACAAAAAAAAAGAGTTCAATATGTTTTTTTTTTTGTAACACCAAATTTGGGCAGCTGGTGGTCCTTTACTCTTGCTTGCTTCGGGTATCGTGGGGAAAGGCAAAACACAGCAGGCAACCATGCTTATTCCACCTGTCTTAAACGTCCAGGTATAGCGAATTAAGCGATCCCCTACATTTTTGGAATAACCCCAATAATTGTCAGCCATACCTCTCGCCTCACAAACTTAACTCTCTTTCTTCGCGATCAGCTTCGCTACGCTTTGAGTCCGGCTTGACAAGCTTCAAACTGCGACTTATGGAGATAGAATATTTCTAATGTGAACATAACCATCTGTAGCAAGACAGTATAAATTGCTTATTTTTGTATGAGGAGATAAAATATATGTTATGACTTTTTGTAAATAATTTCTAATTGTAAATTATTACTTTTCTTCCGTGTTAGTTTCTAATGTAATTTAATGCATTTGAGCCGTATCATTCAGAGTGATTAGTGATGCGATTTAATTGAAAGATAAAACTAACTTGGCCAGCTCTGGCCCAGAGGCATCTTAACGGGCACCAGGGGGCCGATGGGAGCTACTCAAGGAACCGTCCCTATCCGAGCGCGTTTCAAGGCCTCGCGGCCCTTGACCGCGCCTGTGCGAAGGCTCCTGAATACGATAGTGCCCTCTGCCGGAGATGCGCGAAGCACCAGCAAAGCTTTAGCCGCTTCGATTGACTTCTTTCTCCTTCCACCGTGATCTTGGCTATGAAGAAGCTGGCTGAACAAAAAATATTAGCAAAGCTATGCTTATAATTGTTGGAGAGATTAATCGAAGAATTAAACATCGCCAGCAAGAGCCGATAAGAGGGCCTGTACGTGCAAAGGAACCGTAGGCGCATGGGGCCAATCGGGCCCCAGTTCGCCACGCTCGGAACTTTTCTTTCACACGCGGCCAGATGGCGCCAAAACGAAGGGACCTCCTTTCGCCGAACGTTGCTTGAACGCTTCGTCGAATGGACTGCCATCAGCTAAATGTCTTTCGCACGCAGTAATATTTCCTTGGCAGAAAAAAAAACGAAAACAAAACAAAAGTGACCGCGTGGCTCTTTTTACAGATCAAGACAGTTTTCCTGGTTTGGCTTCCTTGGCTGCTACGTATGGAGCCTCCCGGCCAGAAGCCAGGCCGTCGAAGCCTTTTCCTGAACAGCAAGATGAAGGAGTTCGAGCTCAAGGAGAGGTCCTCGCGGAGCCTGCTGGCCAACGTGCTGGACATCGACGACGACTTCCGCACGGCCAACAGCTCATCGGCGGCCATGTTGGGCGGCCACCCCGAAGTGCCGCTCGGCGGCCGGCGCCCGCTCCTACCTCGGTCAGGACATGGGGCCAGCCGGAGGAGCGTCCACAGTTCACGCCTGCGTCCACTCGTCCAGGGAGCTAAACTCGATCCTGCGAGAACTGCGGTTCATCACGAGCCGCATGCGCAAAGACGAGGAAGAGAAGGAGATCGTCGGCGAGTGGAAGTTCGCTGCTATGGTCGTCGATCGCGTGTGCCTCATCGTGTTCTCGGGCTTCACCATCATCTCCACGTGCGCGTGTCTCTTCTCGGCACCGCACTTGGTCGCGTAGCTACCGCGGGAGCTGAAGGCGGCTCGTCGCAGCGTGTTCCTTCGCGGCCCGCGTCGCAGCGTCACCTTCCCTCCCCGCCCCTCTTTCTCTCTTCCAGACGTCGCTAGGCTTCAACGGTCTTCTGACAACAGCGCTCAGGACGGCAGCGCCGCATCGTCGGTAACGGGCTCTCGGAGCCCTTGCACTGCCGTTCAGGCCCCGTGTCCAGTTCGTCGCAGGGAACTACGCGTATTTTGATCCTTTTCGTGCTATAAAATTTTTCAATAAATGGGGGAAGGGGAAATGTCCCCCAAAAGAAAAAAAGCGGTGAGGAACGCAAGAAGCAAACAGGTTTACAGCGTGCGGCTTGGCCTGGAGCGAAGAAACAAAAGACATTCTACAAAAGGTGCTAAGAGAGCTCTGGGTATCGAAGACCGTCGTGTCGATGTGTTGCTTCCAAATATTATTAACAGCGGTCTACAAGAGCTGATTCGAAGAATATAGAGTGGCTGAAGCTGAAGCGAAAATGTACAGCAGAGACAACATCCTACAGAAGCGTTGGCGGAAGAGTTGTGTGAATTTTAGCGTTGTGGAGTTTTAGAAACTGGGACTAGTCGACGGTAGCTCTTAGCTTTTAAAGCGCGCGGCGGCAGTGGTAAGAGCTCTCCATGAACTATATGTCATAGTGTTAGGCCGTTTACAAAAACTAGTCTTAGTCGTTTGTTTTTTCTTTATTTCTTTCGACTTACCCGAGTCATCTACATTTACAAACATCGTTTAGGTGTCCGAATAAATGTCCAGGAAGGTTGTAAGCGGGTTTAGCAGTGCTATACAATACTGCGCAGTAGTTCTCCCCACCACCAGTGCCAATACTTGGTCGCGAATGTAGATCGACCGTTATTCACTAACAGCTCCACACAACAGCACGGCAGTTCACGTTAAGTTTTGGTTTGTAAATTAGGGTTACTGCACCACGCATTCACCCCGACTGGTCCGTCTATTCGAGCGTTCTATTATCACCAACTCGACCCTCTTCTTTTGTGTGGGCACATCTTGCGTTTTGTGGTGTGGAAGCAAATGAACTCCAAGACTGCAAGGAACTGTGTTGGCGCAATCAATAAAGACGTTCCAGCAACGCCATCCTGGTCAAAGACTCGGAACAGAGTGTTCTCCTGGGTGCGCCTTCGGCATTCAATCAACTTTCGAAGAGGAGGTGTTGCGATTGTGCGTGCTAATCAAACTGTTTTCATTTAGGATCCTTGACACTTTTCGACTGATACGCCAATGTTGTTCGCAATCTTTTTCGGCAATCGCCAAGTTGGTTTTCTCATTTTCGGAGCAGAAATTGCTTGCTTCCAGGCCTGTTGAGACCAGCAAAAATACTCTGGAGCCGCTGGTAGGCAATTCATAAATATTGGGTGGAATTTCTTGAGCGATGTGTTAGGACCTAAGCTTTTAACATATCGCGCAGAAAACATATGTTAGGGCCAAAAGGTCCTAACAGAACTGTTTGGGCATCGTCTGAAATCTTTGTTTTGTGACAAATAGTATCCAATGTGGACTGAACAGCGACATGAATTTCTACCCGATAATATTGCTAAAGCATTAACTGCCCCAAGGAGCGAAGAGGGCGTTGTCTGTAACCGCCTGCAACAAGAAAAACGGCACCCACAAGCGAAATTCTCATTGGCTACGACGCGTCATATCAGATGCTTTGTCACGAAAGCCGTCCGGGCGCTCAAGGTCAAAGCTCAAAAATAAAACACAAAGAATAGCACAGCAACGCAGATGCATCGTCACGGAAGCCGTGGAGCCGAAGGCAGTGCCGCGATTGCGCAGTGTGAGAGTGTGATGTCACCGCCGGCGCGCCGTGTGAAAAAGGAAGACGTGGCGCGCCGCTTGTAGGAATGCACTGCTTGTAAGAATGCTTTTGCATTCTTACACGTAAGCAGTCTTAAGTGTCTCTGCCGAATTTTTCGTTTCATGGTCACGGTATGAAATGGCTCCTATAAAATCCTTCATTGTGTTTCATGCCATGCACAATGTTTTCTTACAATTATTTTAGACAAACCCATCTTCCAAACCAATCTGAAAAAAAAAGAATCAACAACTTTGTAACGCAGTTAATGCATATGGCTTCTATTTGTGCGAACTTATAAAGCCAGGAAACACATTACGCATACTTGTTTGCTGAAAAATCGGTAATTGACAACATTTTATAGTGTTTACACGTGAAATATACGTTATTCAAAGCGACCATACAACCAGACTACTCGAAAAAAAAAGTGAAATGTTTTTTTTTTTTTGTACATATATATTGCCCATTTTATGTGATAACCATGGAATAAGCTCGTCGCCAGGAGACAACCACACCAACCCAACAAAGCAAGGCCATCCCCACAAACGCTGTTAAAGTTCCTCGTTAAGCCAGATATTCAACTACTGTGTTGTTAAGTTTTAAATGTCACTGAAAATTAAAAAAGAAACAAAAACAATCCAGAAGCCTTTCCGGCAATATAACGCACGTACACGTTGCGTCTTCGGATGCCTCTAATATACGGCTACATTCACTTCGCGTTCATTCCAGCTGGAAAATGTATACTCCACGGGAGTCACTGACACCTTATTAAACGGAGAGCGTGGTTTTGTAATCGGCGTCCAGGCTTCTTGCTTTGGGATTGGTTACTCAGAGTTCTTATAGGCTAATGCCACAGTCTGATTAGCTGCTGGACGAAAATAAGGTGTACAGGGCTCACCACGTCCTGCGCTTTTTAAACTATCAGGGACTGCAGTAAATGATAAGTTCCAATTAATGGTCAGGGGCGCTATTTTTACCAACTTTAGATATCGTTGAAGTGCATGTCCTCCTAAGTTATTCCTATAAAAGTGTTATAAAACTGAAGTACTCAGTGCCAAAAACAGTTTGATGCCAACGGGTCGGGTATATAAAGAGTGTGCCAGGTTTAGGGTTTTAATATTTTAAAACTTGAGAAAGATACGTTGTTTGGAAGAGGCGCGCGCTCAAAATTTAAGAGATATCTAAGGATTCGGTCGGAAGTGAAGTCGTTCCACGCATGTATATTTACGAACATTTCAGCTCCTTTACCAGCGTGTGTGATGTTAAAACCAAGTATCAAAATTATAATAACTTTACGGAAACTTTTTGTATTTCCCTGAAATTATTGTTTAGCCCTCCCATCTTAGGCATTTGGAGCAAAGATAAAAAAAAATGTTTTCTTATTCATGAAGTACACTTCACCATACACTTATTTTCCTTTTTTTTGAGGTGGCACACTATTATTATTAAAATTAACTTCATTGAGGAGACTGTGAGTCTTTTATACAAACATCTCTTACGGCAATAAAATACAGCTCTCCTAGGGTGAGCTGTTTGTCGAAACACGTTCAGACACTCACTAAGATCCGCTCCTTCGTAATTAGCAAAAGCAGGTACGACGACCAAAGTTTGAAAGCGGCCGCCTTCATTCTTTTTGTCGTAAAAGGGGCGAAACCGTACGTACCGAGCTTCTTATATAACACCAGGTGCGAATGCTTCAAAGGCGTGAGCTTATGATCTTTACAGTTATCATAAGTGGAGTCTTCATCAATCAGACAACTCATTCTTGAAGCGCACCGGACCCTCACAAACATGTCCTCTCTTCTCGAGCGTCTTCGATGATATCTGCTATACGCTGGTTCCTTGAGGCCAAACTTAGCTCATTTATTTGTTTATCTATCTGTTTTTTTTTTCACGCGCGAAAAAAGCAAGAAAAAAAAAGATGTGTCAGTGTGTTGTGCCCATGTATGTCGAGCTCAGATTGTGAAGTTGCTCTTTCTCCAGTATGTTTAATCATCGGGATGAATTTCTTTTTGTTTCTTGAATTCGCGAGTGAATTCAGGTTGTTCGATAATCCCCGATTTCTTGTACCAAGTGCCTTAGTGCTCTTTTTGTGTATGCGTCCTTGAGAATCCAACATTCCCAACATTTCTTCCCGCAAAAAATTATAAAAAAGATGAAGATGCCGTGACGATGCACTTTTTGACGTTGCTTGGTTGGCTCCGTCCGATCGCGTAACGTCGGCTGTGCTCGTACTTGGTGTGGAACGGAGTGTAGAATCCCACGAGCCACGGGGAGACCAGGTGAACGTTCACGAGGATTGCAGCTGACGGTCCCTATGCGGAACGCAAGTTCGTCCGCTTCTTTTTGCGCAGGGGGTTGCGACGATGTCGGAACGCCAAGCTCTTATTGGCTAGAAAAAAGGAGTGGGTAACTTTGAGGTTTGGCATTGAGGCTACACGCTGTCCTTTCGATCAAAGCCAATTGGAGCTCGGCGTCGTTCTGACGTCAACGCCACTCCCAGAGCAAGAAGCAGACAAACTTGCGCTCCGCAATACTCATCGACAGTTTAAGAAACGCAGGGCGAAACTTCCGTGTCCGTGTTTTTTGTACGAGTTCTTTTCTGCGTTCCTATCGGATAGTGCCGTAATCTCCTCGACTAAGGAGCGACAACGCGACACAATCGGGGACGGCGCGACGCCCTGCATTCCTTAAGTTGTCGGTGACTTTGGTATGGTAAACGTGCCAATTGAAACTTCATTTTGTCTATTCGGCGTGTGAGGAGTAAGTTGTGGTGCCAACTAGAGGTTGTCAAGTGTATACTCCGGTACACGTCTTAGCAGGGCTGTGCGTGTTTACAGTTGTTGAGATTATCGCTAGTGCTAGGTGTGCCAAAAAAGATGTTAGCTGAGGAGTCATCGATGAATGGGTGATACAAGCGCTTCGGAGGATGGCCGCTAACGAGCCAGATCCTCAGATATATCTGCTCCCTGTAAGTGTTACGTGCGAGTGCGTGTCCTCTAGTCACGTTGAGAAACAAATGTCCTTGATCTGATATCAGCCAAGATGCACTGTCATGTTGTCAGCTCCACGCGAACGGTGAACGTGAACATACGGAAGAGTCAGAATCCACGCGGCTTACCTTATTGTTTCAAAATCAGAACCTACGTAGTTCTTGGCCGATCGCAGGCGGTAAAGATGAGGCAAATTTTGTTTTTTCTTCGTATCAATTTCCACTCAAAGGCTTCTTCAGCTTATGTCTCAACCCTGCACAAATAGACGACTTGTGGAACTCAATTGTCTTTTTGGCTTTGTGCCTAAGGGAAAATTAAAACAAATAAAAATGCGAAAAGCTTTTAAAATAATGGTTGTAAATGCATCCTCGGCTAGCACTCGAGTCATTCAACTAGGGCCTGTGGTTAGATTCGCGTAATTGCAAAGTCTGATTTCCTAAGGCTCGATAAACATTGCCGCCTGCATGCCTCCAAATAGGTGACTACTCTAAAATCTTAAAGCAGCTATAGACCAAGAGCATATTGATTGGCCTCGGCATTACGTTGTGTCAGAATGCAAGAAATAATATTACTACGTCCGATGCAATTGAATTCAAGGCTTTGTCAGCGAAAGTTTAGGTCGCATAAGTTGTCACTGGTATTGGCCCTTTTTTTAGCAGTTAATTCTGTATTGTTGTTTCTTTCTGAAAACAAAACAGTTGGCGATCGGATATGCCTCACGTTTCTAACACCTTTAGTGTATACACAACTAATATTAAGTTTGTGGTTGACATCTATATGCGCAAAAGAAGTCCAGAAGCCGGAAGACGTCATAACTAAAATAAGAACGCCAAACCCACATGGTATATACTAAATTCCACGTTCTTACTTTAGTTATATATACTCGTGGAAAACAATGAAGATTGGTGCAGTTGCTTTATTAGGCTTGATGAGCGCAAATTGTATTCTATTTGCATATAAGGGTATTTCTTATCTTATGTTCACTTTGTCAAAGTAGCTTCGTACTCACCTTTACATCCCCATAATAAATCTAAAAAACGTAGCAGTGTACTTTTTTAAAAATTGGAACATCGCGACATGGTAGCTTGTAATAACACTAGAATTTATTTGAAATGAAATGCTATGTCAATAATATAAAACTAGAATCCTATGATTTATCGTTTTTCTAGGCGCTGATCAAAGGCGTCGTTTGTAGGTTAGCTCACCAGTTGATCTTTTACCACCTATTTTGCATCACAAAAAAAATATTGACATCTCAACTTAAAACAGTTGTAGTTTCCAAAAGAAATTTTAAATCGAATTTCACAATAACAAAAATTCAAATTACTGAATGTCGCTACGAACAATGAGTGAGTCTTGAGAACCGTTCTGGACCTCATAATATGACACCAGCTGCGACCTTGTGCAGTTGAAATTAACACTGAGTCACCGGGAGTGCGCACCTAGGCACCTAGAGTACAAACGGTCTTCTCCACTTGTTCAGTGTCTACACCAATGTCCTTCTGTTTCCCACCACGTGACAGAGATGTGCTACGTGTGTATGTGTGTGCACGTCTCCTTATCCACCTATGCGAAGAGAAACGAAAGGAGACGAGGAGATGAGAGCTTTCGGTGACGTCACGGGCGACGAGCTCTTGGGCCGATTAGTGGGTAGAAGCAACGGCTAGCTGCCTTCGTCTTTACTCACTGTCTTCCTCCAATCAGAGTGAACAAGAGAATCTTCTGCTCCTCGCACAAAGTCTGAGAGCACCGCACGCTCTCATCTCCTCGTCGGTCCTTAGTTGTTCTATGTATAACCAGGGTTTGATTTACGCCGGGCAAATTAGCGGACAGTTGGAAAATGAAGCACGATGATTTTGTGGGAAAGCTTTTCTGCTGCTTGAAAGTTAAATTAGATAAATTCCACTTTAACATGATGAGAAGGCATCTATTGTTATACACGTTGACTATCGTAGCTTCTACCATGTCACCAGGCCCAGATGCTCTCTGACTGGTTGTTCGGCAGTGTACATACAAAGACATGTTGTTTTCCTACAAGTATATGATAATGCAATCCTTGCATGTAGCGTGGGATTCGAAGTTTTCTCTTGTATTGTGTGGCGTTCAGTTAAGACTTACTATATTCGTTCGGCATAAGCATGAAGAAAAAATTGAGCGTGACTCTGCATTAAAGGTCGACCAAATATATGCACAAACAGAAGAAAAAGGCATTGTTGTCGTCCCCAAAGCATTCTCGCAAGGTCTATCACCAAAAACCTAGACGACAAATGTTTATGCACGTGTCATGTCGTTTCAGTTCCTTGGCTTAGCTGAACCACTTCACAATATGTGTTGCCGAACACAATCGGTCGACTTCTGGCTCCATGCTAAGGTGCATTTGTAGGCTCCCTTGAGATGTTGTCCCAGGCTCAAAGGAATTATATTTTGTCCAATTCAAAACAAATGCATCAACAGACCTCGAAAACATTCTACCGCACCCTTATTTAAGATTCACACGACGAACGAATATTTACAGGGCCTCAGAAGATACACGTAAGCAGAGTTCAGTCACTAATGCACCCTTTCTGTAGTGAACAGTGTAATGCGGGCGACCTCGGAAAGGTTCCGTAAAGTTTGGGCAGGGCCACCTTCGGAGTTGTTGAATCGAGTCACGCGCGAGTACCAGGACCTAGAGTTGTGTACCGTTGCTTTCTGTAGGTGTACTATGTACACGCGGACTCTCAGTGCAAAGCGAAAAGCGCCGTGAGTCGAATGCGGACTCTACGTTGCATTTTCTGGGCGGCTCCAATCTGTAGCTAACATGAGTTACCAAGTTCTGTATGAGATTCACTTCTGTTAACAGTGAAATTTTTACATTAGATGACATTGTGTGGGAGGAATAAAGGCTTTTAATTTCTGTCGTCTTCTCCTCCTTTATGCAAAATCCTATATATATATATATATATATATATATATATATATATATATATATATATATATATTCTTTTCTTTTCGTGTGAAAACTTTATTAGCTACTACGTCCATTCTTTCAGGCAGCCATATTTTGGGCATGAAAATGAGCATGCATTGCTCCCGACAAGATCAACTGTATTCGATTCGAGTGCTGAGTCTACCGCTCGGTGTGAACTTGGATCCAATTACACGCTTCGCGCAAAATGCGATGCCCAAAGTACTGGCGGCCACCACAGGCTGCTAGTTGATTATGAAAAAAATGTCTAGGGTGCATACATGGCTTGCAGGCGACGTTATTGAAAGAGTGCTCTGATGACCAGCAGGAAGAGGGGAAAAAGGACCTCGCTCTTACCAGGATCCTCTTTGTGACTCCCGGTTTTGCACAGACGTCGGTATTCTCCTCCGAGAAGATTATTATAGGAGATTAACCCGTCACTAAAAATTCTTACAAAGCAGCTTCCGTCTCCTCCTCTTATACATGGCGGTCAAAAGTCTGCGATGTGACGTCAGTGCAAGCCAACTACATTTCGCTTCGTTCTTCTTTGTAAAGAATCAGGTAGGTCACGCTCGTGGAGGCCATTTCAAGGTGAGTAGCTCCAAATTCAAAACTTTAGCAATATTCATCGAGCCTCCGCGGTTTTGAACAAAGAACGGTTTCGGGATAAAGTGTCGG
>JAZHYW010068100.1:0-26688 GCA_037355805.1 Ixodes ricinus
TCGACAGTGCACCGGTGCTCACAAGAAGCGAACTCAACGGGGTAACCTGCCGCGATCGAAATTTCAGAAAGTAAGGAATACGTATGCTGCTGCGCGCTTCGGGAAAAAGCACTTTGAAGCGTGATGGCACGCAAATGCCCGGTGTATATAAAACAAACGAAAACTGTAACTTTGCAAGTTTATACCTTACATTATTGGTGCAAAGTTTCAAAATGAAATTTGCTGTTGTATGAGAATACGTTAGACAGATGCCCTGACAGCCGGCGTTCATAATTTGTGGATTCTTTTTTTCTTCAAAATTGTTGATTGAATAAAAAATTAAAGATGTTACAATATTCTGTAATGCGAAATTGGAGCGCAGCTGTGGAGGAGGGTATGTCTTCCTTCCTTCTCCGCTCCCATTTAGCGGGAAAATTGTACTAAACTTGCCAAGCAACTTAGCGGCAATGGGGCGAAAGTTTTCGTTAAATTGGGGCGAAAATTTAGCAAAAAAGCTTTTCCTGCTAAAGTTTTTCCATAATAAACGCGCGGTTACGTCCGGTTGCATTATTCCCATAAAGCAACGTGCGAGCGGTTGCTGACGTCGACGGCGACGCCACTCAACCCGGAAACGGGCATCTCTAGGTATTGCGCCTGAATATATTTGTATACAAGGGGATTTATAAATCCTACCTATTAAGGTATATATTTATAGATTATACGAGAAGCACTATTATTTACTTGCCATCCGAAGGCATCAAACTTTCTAGTTGCCGCATAATTTAGTGATAAATATTTATAGCGAATAAGTGAGTTGAAACAAACTTTACGAGTTTATATGATTTCATTTAAACATGGTAATAGTAGTAGATAGTTTGAAAACTATTTAATATTCTATTTTAAATTTGTGCCAAACCAGTCATCAATGGAATAAACACCTACTGCATTACACATGAGTTCCAAGTGAGAGACAAGATCTGACTGGTGTCTGATGTTGCCATGATCATATACTAAAAGTATGGCATGACATCACTTGACACCGTGATTTTCTGCGGCCATGCTATGCGACTTCTATATGATCAGCTGAAGGGTAGTGAAGGTTCTATCGTCGCAGCTCATTGCACTTTGCAGATAACGGGTTCATCGATGGATTTAAATATCTGCATCAATGTTTTGTGTAGGATCGGTGCCTCTTGGACCAATATAAATAGTCAGCGGTGCCCGCCGACAATGTCACCCTCCTGAAATTGTGTTGGTCAGTGATCGGCTCCGTCTTCATCTACGGCCTGCTGTTGTGGTAACAGGACAATGTGTGCCCTACCAGTGCAGCGGCGGTCTTGCAGCACCTCTACCTCTTGTATAAAATGTACACCTTGCTAAGCCTCAGGCGAAGGGACTGTACATTTTCAATAGCCTGTTGTCTTGTTGTTACTTACTGCCCTGGGTCGATCGGCCAGCAGTAGCCAATCAGAGCCTTGAGAAAGATGTTTCTTTTTCATTAATGTTTGTGTAGCGAGTGTGGACTGAAAATGGTCTGCTTGACATACTTGGAAATGTTGTAACCCCAGTATGTGCCGGTTCCTCTTCCTAACTTTTTGAAGTTTTTTTGAATTTCCTTACAACTGGTCGGTTTACATAGGAGGCTATCTCTGCGTGTCGCTTTAAGGTTTTTTTTATCTTGAAACTGTTATGAAAGGCATGCGTGGCCTAGGTGGAAGACGAGCAATGAACTCATTTGTTCAGTTATGCGCCCTAGAAGCAGTAGATGACTAAAGTGTTCAGCACATTTTAGTAAGTTACAAGAATAGCCATGTTGTTGAAGTAGCGTTGTGGGAAGTATATATACAATAACAGCTACGCGTGAAGAAAGTTGTTTGCATTTTTATTTCCCTAGGAACTCTTGAAATGACCACAGAACCTCTGTCATAAGTGGAAATGAATCACTAATACTTCCCCCTGCTGTGTGTTGTACACAGACTAAGCTCATGCCATGTGTAGTGTTGCCACCACTATAATCATTGTCACGTTTGCATGATGGCATTCATGTTATTGCTTGTTTACATCTCGTGTACATCAAGGTAGGTGGGCAGCATGCACGGCATACTTGTGGTTTGCTTGTGAGTATGCATGTTCAGGTGTTTGTATGTGTTCCTGCTTGTGAAGATTATAATATTATAATTCACGAAATATAAGGATAGGTTACTAGATATCAGAGCCAAGCCTAATCCATAACTAGCAAAGTGGCTTAAATATGAGCTTAAATTATTTTTTTGGCTTTGGGTCAAGTGACACATTATGTTACTGCTTTTGAACTGATAACACATTCGCGTTTGTTTAGGCACACACAGCAGACATAGTATGCTGTGAGTTATAAAACATTATGGCAATTGCCAGGTATGCCGTACCAAGATGTATGGCCAGTCATGGGCACGTTACTGCTAAAATGTAACAGTGTTACAGTTACAGTTACGCAGCATAAGAGTAACCCTGCTATAGTTACAGTTGCAAACTTGAAAGCGTAACTTATTGCAGTTACAATCACATCGCTGAAGTAACGCGATAACTTCGTCGTCACTTTTCAAAAATGAATATTAGAAAATGTTCAAAAGGAACCTTCCCCATGGCTTTAAATTAGCATTGATTTTCATAAGACATTGTGTTGTTAACGGTGGTGCATCTGATTTGTTGAGGAACTAAGATTTTTCTAATAATAACTATTAACATGAGTGGTTCTTCCTATTTTAATTTTTATCAGAACTAGCTCCTGAACAAGATTCTAATTTAAAACAGTACTGGGGTAAATCCACTATACGATTAAGCATTTTTTAGTTTCTTCTCGTGACGTCACGTATCTCGTCACGAGGTTAAAATTTCCCCGCTAAATATGGCGGGAAAAGTTTCGGTAAATTTAGCGGGAAAATTTTACCTTCGTGACGTCACACGTGACGCTACGTGTGACGTCGTTATGGGAGACGTCCCGTAATGCAACGCGCGGTTGCGCCGACGGCGACGGTGACGTCGCTCAACCCGGAAACGGGCGCCTAAGAGCTGCGCTCTAAAACGACCAGAGAATCACAAAGCATAAAATAATGAACTCTCAACCAAGTCAATCGAAGGAAAAGCACAAATCAAACAATTAGC
The DNA here is from genome assembly GCA_037355805.1 of Ixodes ricinus. NCBI lineage: Eukaryota > Metazoa > Arthropoda > Arachnida > Ixodida > Ixodidae > Ixodes > Ixodes ricinus. The sequence goes on from JAZHYW010068100.1 coordinate 3,121, forward strand.
AAACAAATTGGTCGAAACCACCCAAGCAAAAAATAAGAATCTGATCAAACACAAATCATATGACACAGTGGCGTCACGAGGGTCAGCGGCACCCGGGAGTGGTAGCCCAGCCGCGCACCCCCCCCCCCCCCCGCCCGCTCTCGCGTGGCCCACCGCGACTACCCGCCCCGCTTTCGCGTGGCCCGCCGCGACTCTCTCCCCCCCCCGCTCTCGTAGGCCCGCCGCGACACCCCCCTGAGCCCTGCACCCGGGGCGGTCCGCACCCCCCCCCCCCCGCCCGCACTCGCCCTTGTGACCCCACTGATATGACACCTAAATGACTACAAAAAGGAGTCAGAAAATGTTCGGGGTTAGCTTCGGTGACGAGATGAGATTAGGAGAGATCATTCCCCAAGACAAGTTCTGGGGAAAAAAAGAATTGAAAAATAAAGAAATTACACACACATGCCGTAACCATTGAAGCTGCTGAATCAGTCACCAAATACTCTCTCTGGTGCTTGCTAGAGGCAGTAGCGTTGCCAGGTAAGCTTGTCTTTCTGCAGATGCTCCCAGCTCATACGTGCCGGTAGATTTTCGCCTGGTGGGGTCGACGGCGGACGTCTCGGGATGGGCCGACGCGGCGCGCCGTAAAATACCGGGGCATGCGCCTACGTTGCGGTAAGCGCCCACCCCTACTTCTGCAACATATGAAATTAGGATTGTGCGAATATTCGAATAGTGGTTTCGAATATTACGATATTCGACACTCGCTTCGAGATTAACTGCGAGGTTCGTATTTTTCGAAGTGTTCATCGCGCTCCTTACGGCCGATTCACACGACGTACTGATCCGCGGACGGATTGATCACGTGACGACATGTCCGCGGTTCGTCCGTCTACAAGCGGATCCACTCGAGGGAGACGGCGAGCAGACGCTAACGAGGACGGACGGAACCTGTTCGCCACCCCAAAGCGCCGCGAAACTCCTTCATCGCACCTTTGCTCTGTCGTCCAAGAGGAAATCTACGTTCGCTACTGCGATAAAGAATCGTACGTCGCTGTTAACGTACAGGTCGAGACGGAACACCGTGATAGGCTTCGTGCGAAGCGCCACTAGCTTTACTAACCCAAGGCACAACAGTGACACAGTCATGGTCCTGCTCGAGAAAGTTCTGGCCTTGCGGAGCGGCGTTTGGAGATGCCTTTACGTACTCAGCGCTCGTGCACAACCTTTAAGTAAACCGCAGCCATAAGAAACGTCTTGCTCGGTAGAAGGCTGATTGGACGTTCAAGAATTATAGCGGCGTGCTAGACGAGTTTCGACGGAAGCTTCTTGACGCGGACCCAAGGAGTACCGGAACCTGTGTGTGTCAGCCGGACAAAGTTTCTGCAGTTTCTTTCATGCGTGAAACAAAGATTCGAGCGACAAAGTGAACCAGCGAACGCAAAAAACATAACAATGCGCCATATTTGTTTCAATCGTCCGAAAACAAAAGCCCCAAAAAGCATTGTACCGTTGCCAAACTAAATGCTTTTCCACCAATCTCCCGCCAAAAATCTTCGAGAGAAAAAAAAATCAGTCCGTGCGTTCGCGGACAAGGAGGTGGACCGCAGGAATTGGTGACGTGATGGTCACGGGGTACAGCGTCCGCGAACAAAAATCGCGATTCGGTCCGTCTTGTGAATCGGGAATTGACCTTTTTCAGAGATCGCTAGGCGCATGCGCCGACTCTGGGAGAGGGGAGGAAAGGGAAAGGCGCCATTTTTGGTGGCTCTCTCGTCCGCTGGTTTGCTCCAGACAGTGCTTGGTTAGGCTTGACTGCTCCAGCGCTCATTCTCGCGGCTTGGCTTCATGGTCGTTGCAGGCCTCACGACCGCGCAGCTATAGGTTGCACAAATAACAGCAAAAATGGTTCAAATGCAAGATTTTATAGTTTCAGCAGCCTTTTGTGGGTGGCGCACGAAAGCACCTGTTGTCAAACAACCCGCCCTTTTTGCCGTGCCTTCAAAAGCCTGTGACGCGAACCCCCATAAGCCTAGCTCGGGCTGGGCCGCTGCAGTGGGATGGCGGGCCATTCTGCTTTTAACTGCAACACAGTAAATGTGAACATGATGGTAAACCTGAAACTCGGTTAAGAAAACGAAAACGCAAAAGGAGACAAAAAGAACAGGCACCGTCTCTTGAGACGCAGCTGCGCTATTTTCTTTGCGTTTTTTCCTTTTCCTACCCCAGTCTCAGGTTTAATAACTGAAAACAAGTGTGTTGATGAATAGATTGCGAAGACATGAAGGGATAAAACGATCAAGGAAGCAGGACTTCTTGAGAGAAGTCCTGCTCTCCGTCCCTGTCCTCGATGTTCTCTCCTTTCAAGGTATTCGTATACCTATCTAGTTTACCATCATGTCTCAACTTACACCTGCTCCGCCTGCACTCTGACTTTATTTCCCTAATAACAGGCAAATGTGCACGCGAGTTAGCGCGACGTAATCATGCCGTAGCCGGCCTCTCGCGTAAAGAACAACAAGATAAAGCCTCTCCGTCCTTCAAGCGTGCGCTATACACATTCGCGTCTTGCCACGTTAAAAATTCTGGTGAAAAGACAAAAAACACATATCGGTCACTGGCAAAGCATTCAAAGCGAGTAAACGAATTTAAGCCTCTACGGAGACAAAACCCCGTTAAAATGCCTCGGCAACCAACCGTAAACTCTCTGTTTGCTGGGGCCACTTTGTCCGGGTTATTCGCAAACGTGCCGAAATTGAGAGAGATTTTTTCTAACATACCGCCCCTTACTTTTTGACGTGGTGCAGGCAAGCCTTCGCGATATTAAGACCAGCCCGGATTTCACACCGTCCGAGTTCGTTTACACATTCCCGAATACTGGCGGATGCCCCGTGGCAGCTGGCGCGGCACGGCCACGACAGCGAAGCGACAGGCGCGATAAGCTTTGATTAAACGAACGCTAGAAGAGAAAAATCGGCTGCTTGTAGTGGCCGGGTTTCCTTATAAACGGAGCTCCCGAGCGCCCGCACAAGTGGAATGGCTGGGGTCGGTACCGAAACTGGTCTACCATTACTTGCCTCGCGATAACGACTCGGCGACTCTGCCTTGAAAGCTCGATTCGTTCTTTAGATGCTTGCTCGACGCGACACCGAAGAAGGACGATTAAGTGACTCCGAGTCGATGGCTAGGAACCGATGCGGCGTCAGCTGGTGTATCCATCCTTGAAGGTATAAAAACGAACGAGAACCTCTGTATCGTCGAGCAGTGGCTTTATTAATGCCTCCGGGGGCCTAATGGTCTGGACACTTGGCGGAAAAAGTCGGTGAGAAATTCGGGCGGCTGCGATTGACCGATGTCGCACTTGACCTTGGCGCCTGCCACTCACAGCCGCCGTATTTCTCGCCGACTTTTTCTGCCAAATGTAGTCAGATCAGGGCCAGCAGGTCGTCCCCAGGCATTTCGAAGAAAGTGTGCGACGCAAAGAAATGAGGACGGAAATACACGTTCTGAATGGTAGACAGTCGGAACAAACGGCTACCGGGGAGCGCACGATAAACGCATGGACCTGGAGACACGCCAGGCCTGGCGCGGACGACGGAGCAGACGGTCCCGGAGCCACCAAAAGTGTCTCGAGCGATTCCCGCGAGGGCGCGGCACGATCGTTGGCCAAACTATGCAGGTGCGTCCATCGACCGAGCACCGGTACATCTGCAGAGAAGCCACATTCGCGGAGCTCGCTTTTGTGGGTGTTGCTTCTCTGCAGTGCAGCGGTGCTCGGTAACAAGCGTGCTTAACGGGGTAACCCTCCGCGACCAACACATAGAAATGTACAAATATTACAGTCGTGCACTTCGGAGAAAACACACTTTCAAAGCGGCTATGGTACACGCACACGTGTATTTAAAGAGGACTAAAACTTTGTTACTGTTAATATCTACATACCAGTAAAATTTGCAAAATTAAACTGGGAATATTATGCAAGAGTTCATGCTAGGCAGAAATGCTCCAAACCTGCGTTCAACAGTACTAATTAGTCTTTGTTTTTTCATTTTCTTTTGAGAAGGAAGAAAGGATATTTTTATATAACAAGAATATTTATAAATCTTCTTGATTAGGTATAGCTGGGAATCTTTATTTCTTTATAGTCATGTAGAATGCATCATTTACTTGCCATATCAAATAGGCATTGGGATTTTTGAGGCCACGGTCTATAAACATAACTTAGCTTATAAATGGACAACTGGAAGCTTGAAAACAACCTTGATGAGTTCAGCTGGGTTTTCGTTTAAGCGTGGTGCAACAGTAGTGAAAGGCTTGAAGAAACTGTTCGATATTCAAGCTAGAAAATATTTGGCCAAGACCACTATTCGCTTTGAATTCGCTCCGAATTCAAAGTGCACTATTCGCACCTATCTATTTGAAATATAAGCAAGGGACATGTCAAGCGCCCACCAAGCTAATCCAGATGCTCCTCCACATCAGCTGCATTCGCGTGTGCCGGCCCGAAGCAGTCAAACTTGACGCAAGAGCGCCAACGCGAAACAGGCTTGACAAGAGTGGAACACGTGCTTTAAAAATTAGGCTTTCCGACAGATCCTTTACAGTTCCATCGGATCAAGCAAGGGCCTACCCTACCATATGCCCCGTCCTGATTTTCGACTCTCCGTTCTAACAAGCAGCCATCCCCATTCTCTCGTGCTTATCTCTAACGTAGTGGTGAGCACTTGCTCAATATTTTACGGTAGCTGTTCTTTTAACATTGAGGCAGGATAGATCAGGTTGCGTCCTTGGAATAAGTTGTACTCTGTGAATTGATTTTTAGTGTTCAGCATATATTATTCTCTTTCTAACATGCAAGTTACTTGAAGACAAATCATGCAGTGCGATCAGGTCCGCCGTGTGCAACCTGTTTCGGCCCCCACGCGACTTCTTTATATCGCTCGAGTAATAGAAATCATTCTGTTATCTCTTGACTTTTGTTAGGCTAGAGACTCATTGTGAGCGATGCGACAGACCCATGAGCTGAGCCAGTCTATGGTTGCTCGTCAGGAACTAAGAACTATGGTCTCTGCCTACAAGAGAGGACCAGTTAAAGATAAAAAGCAGTTTTAACAAGACATATTCATTATATTTATTTATTTAAATTTGTTTTGTGTTACGGGTAACCTATGTGGACTTTGTGCAATTTTTCCTGGTCTCTTTGTGCAACCGCAGTCTGATGTCTAAACTTAATCGTAAAAAATGTTCTACAGTTTTAGATTTATGTTCAAAACTGTGTCTAACAGATTTACAAATTTCCATAGGTATGTTGACTGCTTTGACTTAAGGTTGCTTTGACATATGGTTTCAAGTCAAGTCATTGTCGCATGACCTCAGCATGATTAAGTATGTTTTCTTATCTTTAGGTCTCCACATTTTTATCAACTTTTTAAGATGTTTGTTTAATACCACTTGCATCATTTGGCTGCTGTCTGTGCTTATTACCTGCATGTTTTGCTTTTCTCTGCTGGCGCACATAGTACTATACCGCAATGAGCAATCTCTGTTTTGTAACCAGCTTCTTTCTTTTATGTATGCAAATATCTGTGTTGTCTTGTATTGCTTAATTCGTCTCAGGACAATGCCAGCTTCAAGCTGACCCTGATTGGGACAATGAAAGGGTGTATTTGATATGTGTACAACATATTTAACACAAACACCACATCTGTGGTTTTGCTGATTTTTACTTATGGTATTCTCTGTTGAACAACGAATTTTACCGTCTGAGCCCGCATCAAGACATTTCTTTAAGCATGCATTTTTGACGACAGCTCTCAAGCTGCAATGGAAAAGTGGGAAAAGCTGCGGCTCATGTGTTCATAACGTTCCACACTTTATAGGAGTTCAAAAAATGTTTTTTTTTTTACAAAGTTAAGCGGTGTACGTCTTGTTTTCTGTAAAACCGACTTTGCCCTTAAGATTTGTCTTAATATGCAAAATGTGTCTTTATGAAAGGGCTGTGCTTGTATAGACAAACAATTGGGCGCCACCAATTTTAACCTATATTCAAACACCTTTCCAACACACGCCTTCCCTACAACCAAAATAAATTGATGAAGTTTTGACCCGTAGTCAAGATGGCCGGCGAAAGAGGCCAACACTTTGTTCTCGTCACTTCTAAGATTGCAAGTCGTTTCACGTAGGGTTGGATCCTTTTTACGAGTGTCCATTATTTGTACCGACTTATCATCAAAGCTAAAATTGCTGATCAATGGTCACCATCGGCCGGGTTGTCATCGAACATGCTCACTTCATTGGGGTCTGGGGGGCCGCCGTTTCTGCTTGTGATTTCAGAAGTCGTATTGGTACTCGTCTACCGACTACGACAGCGGCAGCGATATGGAAGCCGTGGATGACGCTTCACCCGACGTCTTTGAGGCGCCTCCGCACAACGTTGATACCGCCATTTTGTTGTCGCACGTCAGCAAGGTACGACCATCGTCTTCCGTCCTTGCTCGATACCTGTGTGTGGCATCGTATATGGGGAGTACGTTGGGTGTTTCTCGGCACGAAAGCAACGCAGTATCTGGCCTCTTTAGTCAGTTGTTCTTTTTTACAAGACAGCCGTTGTTGGCGAAGTTTCGCGGCTCATCCCACGTGGGTTTCGTGTACGGAAACGCCCGCCAAACTTGGCTGGAAACTACGTCTAGTGGAAAATGTTTCCGTTAAACGTAGCCGGGAATCGCGGTGCCATGTTGTAGGGATGTCGCTGTGCAACGTGATGTCACGTTGCACGATGTCACAATTTTCCCGCTTAATCTAGCAGATAAATGTTTTCCCAAATTAAGTGCGAACATTCCCCCACTAGAATTATCGGGACACCGTGACATCACGTCACAGTGTCATGTGAACACCATCCGCTAAATTTAGCAGGACGTAAATTCGCCAAGTTTAAACATGGCAGCGTACTTGTGTGCGACATTGTGCATTGTCTCGGCCATTGTCATTGGCAGGACACCACGAGGAACCAAGCATTTTTTTTTAACCCCCGTGCTTATTTCTGTTCCTACAGAGGTTCCGTGGCTCCAACAAGAAGGCAGTGGACAACCTTTCCCTCAAGATCTACGACAGGCAAATCACCGTCCTGCTCGGCCATAACGGCGCGGGGAAAACAACAACCATGAACATGATCACTGGTGAGCCCGGGACTTCAAACCAATTTTATATGATTGTGATCAGCTTCGGCTGCTTACGTGTTCTCTCGGTGAACCTAAAGTTTACTCGTAAACAGAATTTAGTGTTTACTCATAAACACAAAATTAGTGTTTACTCATAAACACAACTTATAGGAGCTATGAAACGAGTTTTCTATTCTCACTAAACACTACTTAGAATCACTCCCTAACGTTAATAACCGAGTAAACTTGCCTTAGTTTTTCTTTCTAGGCAATGACAGTTGTTAACAAAGTCGAGAAATATCAGCATCGTTCATCCCCTCGACAACCGGTGGCCACGTGGCCTGGTGCCTATCCTATGTCGCCTACGTGATCATAGCCAGGCGCTGGGGTTAGCAAAGTAGAAAACGCTTGCTGAAGTCCAGGCATTGCTAGAGCTCGGATATTTTCACCACCACAGCGGTTGGACACGAGTCACTTATCGAGTGTCCGCCGAGGCATTGATTGTTACGTGCCGAAGTCGAGTGCTCACGCAGTTCTCGTGTACAATCCATGAGCGGCGTGGACTGCCGCCAGGCGGGTGGTTTCGATCCCATAATAAACCTTTTCCCCAATCGAAGCGCCCCTGGTGGCACGGTGGCACGAAATGAATTCTGGGTTTTGGTTTCAGTTTCAGATTTTTTCATGATCATGGTGTCGTGATGGAACACGCTGCTTACGTTTTCATTGCTGCGACTTCTTACAAGTGTCCAATATTGTAAACGTTGCCGAAATATACCGAAAAATCACTTAACACTGTTTTTTGGTTCCCGGTGTGCGGGATTTGGGCAAAGTAGGCAAATGTAGAACGATGGATTGCAACGTCCCTGCTGGTGCCCCTGTCGTGCAAGCACGTTCGCATGCTCGTGAACAAAAGGTTATGCTGGCTTGGAAGTTCACGGGCTTAGCTGCAGGAGTACAGACAGCGGCTGTCTGATCGAAACCGAAACCATGCCACTCCGCTCCGTGGCCAACTGGTTCCCAGCGTGCAACGCGTGAAGTGTTGCATGGAGGGATTTTTGAAAGTGGCCTATTACGTCATTAAGCTTTTGCGAAGGCAAGCCTGAAAGAAATAATCCGCTTATATTCTCACAATTTCACCACGACAAAGAAGCTTCCGAATCAGTGGCGGTCTGTGCAAGTATACTTGGGCCAGACTAGAACCAGTACGCCTCTGCGAAGTCACGAACATTCCAACCCGATATCGTTTCATGACCCCTTTAATGTGTACTCACAAACACATGTTTACTCATTTTTACTCATGAACACATGAAACACATCGCTGGTTAATAGTGTAAACAGAGTGGATGTCGCTTTGGGCATGCACTTCACAAAATGCTATGCAAGTCTGAATAGTGTTCTCACATGCTTTACAACACAATTAACATGAAAACAGCATTGGAAATTTTTTGTATTTCACTCATAGGTTAGGGCTGAACATAAAAGTTGATTGCCTTCCATCTTCTGGAGAAAAAAAGAAAGAAAATATTTTGTATGACATGTTTATGCTATCTGTGTTATTCTTTATTATTTGTTGTACCGTGGGTTGTATTGGACCGTATTAATTGTGCATAGCGCATGATTGCTTTGTTAAATGTTAATAATGGAATTAAAAAAAGGCAACAGTTACCTGCCATTCATCTGGTAGTAAGCACCAAATAAATCTTTTTCTCTTACTCCATACCACTTGCTTACTTCTGTTGCAGTAACCCATCTTTTCCTGATTGAAACTATGAAATATTGGTGCAACCAAGGATCGCCACACTTTTCTATGGTACAGGGATTGCTTTAAACTTCATGACTTCCATGATGTCTCTCAGGCCTGTTTCCACCAACGGAGGGACGGGTTAACATCAGGGGCTACAACATCCTGACTCAGACAAAGAAAGCCCGCGAAAACTTCGGCCTGTGTCCTCAGCACAATGTCCTCTTTGACGAGATGACAGTAGAAGAGCACCTCTACTTCTTTTACAGTGTAAGTAGAGCCTTGCTGATCGTGTAAACCAGGTGCGCCGATACCTTTCTGTTCCCATGCAAATACTTCTTTTGTGTCCCTGTTCTACGGCTTTCGCCTACTCTATGGGTGGGACTTTCGGCTTCGCTGCTATGTGCAGGCTCCTAAATCCTGTACCAAAATTAGCCGTTAAGTGAGTTGGTTAAACAGCGTAACAGCACGAATGGCGCAAAGGACGAGGACAAGCACAAGAACCGAACGCTTGTCCTGTTCAGTTCTTCCACTTGTTTTCGTCCTCCATATTATTTCTGATATCTCTATATCCTACTCTTTATTTTTGTACCGTCTATCAAGTGTCATTCTGTAGCCGTTTTTGACACAGATGGCTTTCGCCAGTACCACTGTGTACGGAATTTTTTACAGCCATGGTAGCAGCGGTAGGCGAAGGTACTATACACGCGACACTAGAAGCTGTAATGGTAATCTCCACTTTGGTCTTGGAAATCATCATGGCAACCGGATAGCTAGTGCTTTTATAAGTGATCGCTCCATGTATTCGGGACGTCGATTTAAGCCTAGGACTATGTGCAGTGATGCGAATATATGGGCAGGAATTAGGGAACTCAGGCAGCAAGGCAGTTTTAAAATGTAGCCTCCCGCAAACTTCATTCTTCGGAAAGACTTGGTAGTCCTCCTTGCCGTTGGTTGTCACGAAAACTGAGCCATCTCAAACGGCCTCCATGGTACCGCTCGAGGGACGGGGAGAAGCGTGACGTTACTCTGCTGCTAAAGCTACCATATACAGTGACTCCAGACTGCACAGGTTTGGACGGTGAAAAGCGAGAGCATTTTTACGCATCTCGATTGATGCAGGGAGATTGGATTGAAAGTCTTGGAGTCGAAGCACAGCAACGAGGAGTGTACTGTGTTGACTTGTGTACACTTTGGCTCTGGAAACAGCTCAAGAGCAGTCCCCAAATTGCCTGGAAGGAACGCATCGACGAAATCTTGTCGAAGCTCGAGCTCTCCGACAAGCGACGGACGCTCGCCAAGGGCCTTTCTGGAGGCATGAAGCGGAAGCTCTCCCTCAGGAACTCCATGATTGGAGGTTCTAAGGTAATGCCGCACGCCTCCATCTTTGCGCGATATTATCTACGCTGCCGCGATACAAGTGTCGCCGAAGTGTCCCGCTGTGCCTAGACGAGACATATCGCGCGGCCTCGATTATGCTCATACTCCATTGCGGGTTAGGAGAAGCGGGAGAAGCTCCTCTCGCAATGAACTTCACTCTTCTCACTTTAGCAGAGCGAACTTTGGATGAGAGATGAGAGAAAAGGCGAGTGCTCAAACATTTGCTCTGCCAAAGTTGAAAGAGTGGAGTGCTTTGCCGAAGAAACTTGTCCCGCTTTTTTACTCCAACGGAGTATACAGTGGTGTGACCAAGAATGTTTATTGATGTCAGTTTTTGATTTTGGTGTTAAGGCTGACCTCAAGCAGAAGCAAGAGGGAGGTTGTTTTTTGTTTTGTCTCTTTTACTCTTTATAAGGGCCGACATGTATAGTTTTGTTCAGTGTGTAAATTTCACGCCCTTGAGAGAGCTAAAGCACTGGATAAAAGTTTGCCTATTTCTAGAAGAGGAAATACACCTGGGAAACACTGATATTTTGAAGCAAGATGGGAGATCTTACCATGGCGCCTAGAGCGGATCTCTTATCGAGATACTGTGGTGGTACTCTCTAAAAATATATATATATATATATATATATATATAGCACGCAAAACGTCTCAAATTTGCCGCGTACAGATCCTCATTTTGGATGAGCCGACGGCGGGGATGGATCTGCAAGCTCGTCGTGCGGTCTGGACGCTGCTCCAGGAGCTCAGGCGGGAGAAAACGATCCTCTTGACGACGCACTACATGGAGGAGGCAGACGCACTGGGAGACAGAATCGCCTTTGTGGCCGGAGGAAGCTGCAGTGCTGCGGATCGCCCATCTTCCTGAAGAAGAAATTTGTGCTACCTTCTTTTCTCGAGATAAAGTTTAATTTAATTAATTAATTTGTTTATTTATTTCATTAATTGTTTTTGTTTTTTATTTACGTAATTTATTTTGTGAAGTAATTATGTACTTGTAATGCATTTGAAATGTTTCATTTTAAATGTTTATCTTGTTTCAATCTCCTCGTTTGTTATTTGCTGTTGTTTCCGTGCTTTTTTACAATTTCTGCACCCCCCCCCTACTCTAATGCCCACTGAACAATGTAGGTACAAATACACAAATAAATAAATAAATAAATAGAACCAGTCTCGTTTGCGCTGAAGAAGTGGTTCGAGCTAGTAGGTAGGCCTGATTCTTAAAAGCAATGATAATAATAATAATAATAATATTTATAATGTATCTTAAGGTGTCCAAAACCAAACCACGACGGTCTTTTTGGTGCATCGACACAACAAACGGGAAGCAAAAAACAATGAAAATGTTGATAAAGAGAGCATTTGCAAACAATGAGAATGGAACTGGTATTGAAAAGCTTGAATTGTCCAGAAGTTTGAGTGGTGTATTGTGCAAGAGTTGCATTCTGGCGAGCCAAACTTTCGCACCCGTGCTTTTGATAGTGCTCTGCAGTAGCGTTTGAGATTGAGTATAGGGACCTAGATGTTAGTCCTTTAAGCTTCTTATTTCTCTCGATCATTCCTATGCCTATTTTCCTTCTAATACATGTATTTTGAGTACCATACTTTGCAAGCTGGTTAACCTAACCTAGGTTTCTTGGTGGGCAGGATAGCCAAACGTTCCTCACAAACATTCCTCACAACTGCCGAACTTCTCGACCTCGTCGGCTCACATCCTAGACGTTTGCGGCTTGGAGGCGTATTATCCTGCCCACCTTTGTAGCATCGGATCTTATATCTTACCATAGTGTGTGTCCTTCGTTAGGCCCACAGCCTTCTGACAATTTCGTAGCCTATCGGAACTAACGAGCTTGTTATTTTCGCTCGGAGATTCATCCTTTAGCTGAGGGTCCCTCAAACTTTCAGACCTGGAGGATTGGCTCAAACCTATGCATCATTGGGTAACCCAGATCTCCTAAAATAAAGCTTAAACTGTAAAAAGAAACGCTTTGCTTTCACGGCAGGGACTGCTGAGAAAATTTAGGGGATCAGGGAACCCATTAGGGCACTGTGTGGAATCCCTGTGTTCCCAGAAACCCAATTCGTCAATCCTTTCTTTAGGTCTTCAGCGTTGCCTAGGACTGGCATACTAAATATGGCGTTTTGTCCTAGAAACGGGGTATCGCATGCGGATAGCCAAGGCGCATCCCTGCGACCTCGAAGCGTTGACCCAGAGGATCACGAGTACGGTGGTGTCCAGCCACATGACCTCGGACATCGGGCACGAGGTTGTCTACAACCTCGGTTTCCCTCCGGCCTCGGACGTGATTCCCCTCCTGAAGTCCCTCGAACAAGACAAGGATTCGCTCGGCATTGCGAGTCTCGGGATCTCGGTCACCACGATGGAAGACGTCTTCATCAGGTCGGATATATCTTTTAAACCTCCTTCATATCTCTGACATTTGATCGTGGGCATTATGAATATAGTTTGTTTCACTTTAACCTTTTGTTGACGAATGTTGTGGGCGTTGTGACTATATACTCTGTTTCACTTTAAAGGACGGACTACAGAATCGTCGTCCGCCGGGCAGAAAACATGTTCCCGGTTTCCTCTGACTCTCTTCTCCCCTCCCCTCCCCACATGAGCAGGCCTCTGAGCTACTTTCCGCAGAAAGGAGGAAGGTCTTCCTCTTTTTCGAATGGGAAGGAGGAATGGAAGCAAGTTTCCCTCTTTCCGGTTGTTCGTCGGCATTTAAATACCCCCGCTGCCAGTGCCACTATTCGACGAAACTAATCGAGCGGCACCGAAGGTGCGTTGTCATGGCGTCCGTTGTCCTTGTGTTTACTTTCGCCGGCTATACCAACCACGCACGGGAAAGGGCGCAGGATCGCAGCGCATTGACTGCGCGATTGCTTCGGTCGGCGAGAGCAAACGCACAAGGGCAACGTGCGCCGTGACGATGCACGCATTTTTGGCACCGCTTGACTGGCTCCAGCGGATTGGGGCATCGGCTGCGGCCGGTCTTAGAGAGAAACGGAGCGACAGGATTTGTCATTGAGAATGAGCGTGTTGGTAAGTGACTAAACGTCCAGAAAGAATAAACACGAAGGGGGCGAAACACACACGAAACAGCTCTTTTAAATCTCAACAAACATTTATTCAAACGGCGTCCAAACTACCGCTGTCCAGCACTTTCTTGAGGGAAAGGGGTGAGATGAAAGGAAGATAATAAGGGGATGCCCCCCCCCCCCCCCCACACACACACACACCACTATCTCTCCTTACGCGTGTCTTAGTACCTGGGGGCGCACCCGCCGCAATTCTTACGGTGTGCTACCATCGGGTGCGCGGAGTCCTCAAGTGGCTTGGCCACCTCCCGCGAGTGTTCCGCCAGGTATATTCCTCTCCGCACGAAAAAGGAGTGGAATAAATTGCCTCCTTCCTACAGCCAACAAACTGCCGACTGTGCTTTTTGTTGCGCAGGCTCGTGGTTGGAAGGGCATTAACCATTCTGCACATCTGTTGGAGTTTTTGTTTGCCGCTAAAGACGACCCCTACCTTGACTCGAGAGACGTTGTGTGTTGCGAGTACGGGATACCTGCGAATCATTTTTTTGCGTGGTTGTTGAAGACTGGGGGGTGGCAGGGTTGGTCAGCATCACTAGAGTACTATTTTCTACCGGGCCTCCTGGGTAGCTGGCCCTTTTCAATCTCTCTGTCTGTAGTATTACGCTGTGCGCTGCAAGCACAGGAGGAGAGACTTGATAGGGAGGTAACCGAGTCAATCGCCATTAGGAACTAGGTAACTAAAGCGCCGTTCGCACTCTCGCGACCGAGTAAGACCGAGAGAGACCAGACCGGTTTTTAAGCGTTTTGCGACTTCTTAAGACCGGATGCGCTGCAGCGGAGCTGGTCCTAAGAGATCGCAAGAGGCTTAAACACCGGTCTGGTCTCTCTCGGTCTTACTCGGTCGCGAGTGTGAAGGACTTAACGTTTCTCCGGCTTCTCTCACCCGTTCAGGCAGAGAGTTGTCCTTTCCTCCGTCCCAAACTTGGCGGACGGCCCCTGCGGCGTTGAGAGATGCACGCAAATAACACGAGCTTTCTTCCTCCTCCTCTCCTCCTCCACTACCTCCCCTTCATCTTACCCCTTTCTCCCCAAAAAAGCGCTGGACAGCGGTCGTATGGGCGACGTTTGAATTAACGTTTGTCGAGAGTTGTAAGGGATGTTGCGTCTGTGTTTCGTCCCCTTTCGTGTGCATGTTTTGGGGGTGTAGAGTATAAGGTTTTATGTTTTTGAAATTAAGCTTTCTTTGAATTCAGTTTTCGTTTTTTTTTTCTGGATGAATTATTTTTGTTGCTGATTTTGTGTATTTTGTGTTCAGCAATATAAATCAACGTCAACAACTTACGTTTTCTTCTTTTTTCATTCAAAGCATTTATCGTTCGACTGTAGTAATCAAGTCATGAAACCTGGCTTTTTAGAAACAAGGTTTCTTGCGACGGAATTGCTGTTGCTTGTTTGTTCAGGGTTGGAGAACTGGCAGACATGAGTTTGGACAACGGTAGCACTGCGTCGTCGATGAACAATGGCGACATGATCAGTGGTACGTTTCGAGATATCGTTCTTCCAAATCTGTTACCTGGGCGCTGTTCGTTTGTCGTGCCATTCTTTGGCATGCTGTACTGAAGAAGTTTCTTGGGGCATGTGTTTTTTGACAAGCAGAAGAAAGAGAGGTGCTTGGAAGTACTACGCGCTGGAAGTGTTTTGACCATCTTAGAGCTGGTTGCATTGGGTGTTGACAAGAGAATCTTTGGAACATTGACATAAGTGGAACTTTGTACAATGTTTGTTTGATTCACTACGTCTTCAAAGCGGTCTTCTTGTCCTGTGATAACTGAAACTTCTGCTACTAAATGGAATAGCTTTGCCTGGTGTCTTGAAGTTTTTCTTAAAGAGATTATGCTGAATGCATACACAAAGACCCGAAATGGTTTAGAAAGCTCCCGTTTCTAATTCTATGGCCGCTTCAGGGTCGTATCAATAGCACAGCGCATATGAAAGCCCAACTTTCCAGAACACAATTTGAGGCTCGAAATTTGTTTTCTTTCCGCCCGAAAACTGCCAATCGAGAACTGGCCGGTTTGAGTCGCGCTCACTCTCTTCTTTGTGGTCACGTACCGTTTTCTATGGTTGAGACACAGCCACCAAATATAATCGAAGTCGTGGGTCATGGAAGGCACATACTCAGCATTTAAAATAGAAAAGAAATATGATACCGATTTTTTTTGTGGCTTCTAAAAAGCTGCAATTACGTTGATTGAAAAAAAAGAAAGTTGCACAGTCACGTGATTTTTGCCAACTCTCTCCTCCTCTGTAGTTCTTTTCCCCCTCCAGTCCAGTTTCGGTTTGTTTCGAGCAGTTGCGTTTTTTGACTTTATTAAAAATATATGTGAAGCTGTAGCAAAAGATCAATTAAGTAGTCTTCTTACACCATAACGAATCGCCTGGCAAAAAATAAAAATACAATTCTTGGGGGTGTCAGTTTCCCTTTAAGGGGTGGCTAGTCTATGGAAACTACCCGTTCTTAATTGCTTTAACTCCGACTCTAAACTCACTACGATATTAGGAAACTATTTCAAGATGTATTCTTTGAATAATATAGGTCAAGGAGAAATTAAAATCGGAATTTTAAATTGTATAAATTTAAATTAATAGAAGGTGCCATAAAACTAGTGTATGAACAGCATGCACCTAAGGCAACTTTTATTTTTATTTTAGGCACTTTTTTGGCAAGATATATTTTTATTCACCCTTGACTGCATAAATCAGACTGCAGGACAGAAGCCCACAAAAAAAAAAACAGTATACATTGTGCGACACCGTTAGATTGAACATGGCATCAACACTTTTTGCACTTTTGCTTTGAAAGGGCAGGTACCAAATTTTACCGCTCAGGTTAACTGTCCTAAATGTGCTCTTTCCACTACAGTAGTAGTTCTAATGAGAACCTATAATTTCACTAGAGAGAAAAATAAGGAAATGGCAACTGCTTGTTCACACTAACAGCGTTGCGATCTGTACCACCCAATTCGAACTGGAACTCTGAACTTCGTTGACTTAAAAGCACGCATGCAAACGTCGTACGGCGCACCCTGCCCCGTAAAACGACCGTCACAGTCATCGCATATCTCGGCTCCTTCGTTGCGCCGCGCACCAGAAACTAACACGAGAGCATGCACGTTTTTGTTTTCGTTTCTTCCAGGTCCCGCTTTGCTTTGCACTAACACTGCGCCGTCCACTGTCCGACCTTCTTCTCCCCCTCCTCTCGTTCCCTTGCAGTGCTGTGGAAGAAAGTCGAAAAGCACTGCTTGTTTCTTGCAGACGACGCTTACCCCCGGTTCCAGCGCGTCCGTGGACACCTGCCCCTCCTCCTCCAACAGACGGCCGCGCTCTTCGCCAAGCGCGCCAATGCCACCCGCCGCCAATACTTCCTTCCCATCCTCACCATCCTCATCCCCATCGCCCTCTTTCGTCGTCTACGCGCTCCTGGACATCAAAGACAAGAAGGCAAGCGACTCGAGCTCGTCTCGGCTTGTCTACGACCTCGGGCCGTTTGCCGGCTCGACGGTCGGCTTTGTGGACACGGACGAGCCGGTGGTGCGGCCTCTCACGACGTCCTACGAGCGCGCGATGGCGGCGCAGAAGGTCGACGTGAAAGAAAACGTGGGAGACCCGAACGAGTTCCTTCTGGACGTTGCGAGAAAGAGCTTGTCGGAGTACGAGGGCAAGTACCTGGTCGGCGGAAGCGTGGAGGGCGTCGCGAAGCTGGTAGCGTGGTACAACGGAGAGCCGCTTCATTTGGGCGCCATGTCGCTGAACCTGGCGCACACGGCGGCGCTGGAGGTATGTGACCGGGGAGGACGACGCCGTGGTCTCGGTCACCAATTGGCCGCTGCCGGGAAGCTGGGCTACCAGTCCTTTGCTGGCGGGGTGAGTTTTTGAATGCGTGACATTCGTAGGTATCCGGACACGAAACCGCCTCTCGGCAGTTTCGTGTCCGGATCTGGGATGCAGCCCAGACTTGGACACTTAAAGACGGTTTAGGTGCGGCTCATAGCTGCCACTCCAGATACTGCGACTGGTGATGCCAGTGAAAAAAAAAAAAAGATGCAGAACCCAAAGTGCCCTCGCAGAAGCACCACGTCGATAACATATTTCATCCTCGGCAACGCTAAATGCCAAACATGCCGAAACAGGAAAATCGCTACGCTCGCCTATTTCTACCAAGTCACCAAAATGGAATTTTGGTGACTTCGTAGCAGAGATGGCAAAATTACTTTCAAAAAGTAATTAAATTACATTACTAAATACTTCGTGAAAACTGCAAAAATTTAATTAAATTACATTACAAATTACCGCAGAATAAAGGTAATCATTACATTACAATTACTTTCAAAAAGTAATGAAATTACTTTGGAATTACTTTGACATTACTTTTGAATACCTTGAGGCAGTAATCCGTGCTCATTTTATTTACCGTATACACCAATACGGTGTTTACAAAACAAGCCCTCGTTTGCCTCCACAGCACGTGTGCAGGAATGATATCCGGGAGAAGTGAGGCGCTGCGCATGCGCAGTGCCGATAGCAGCGCCACTGCAGTGATGTCACGTCAAAGAGCTGAGTTGATCTATATGTACCAAAACTCAGATCTTCCTATTTACACCGCAACAACCTTATGTGCCTCAAAGTGAACCATACTGAACAGTGGTTTTGCTGGCGCACACGACATAAGTGTTAAACATGATGAATAGCTTCTTTAGATGTGACTCAGAAAGACAGTCGACTTACCGGTTTCGCTGTTCATCCAACGGTGAAGGTTCTTACTAAAAGGGTGATATGTTTTTGTCTTCCTGACTTAGAGGTTGTAGTCCATGTCAGTTTGTTAAGTCGGGCAAGAGCAGATCGTTCTTACAAGGTGTTGTCACGTGAAACGTTTCCCTTCCGCCTCGGACGCAATCTAATTCTATTCTCCCGAGAGCACTATACTCGGCGATAAGTTTTCTTGGCAATGCAGTGGAAAGGAGGAGAGCCCACGCACAGCTTTATTCAGCGCTTAGAATGGGAGAGGGAACGCGTGCCTGTACCCTCCACTGCATTGCCAAGAAAAGTTGTCGCCGAGTATAGTTCAAAGAGCATTTTACCGAAACACCCGAAGAGTCCAAGTTGCTGCGCATTGTCACGCAAAGGGCCCGGATAATTGCTAAGCAGAAGCGTCGCCAGTTGAGTAATGGCACCAGCTTCCTAAATTGTGTACTTTACCAACCAACGGGGGCGATGTCTGCTTGTAGGCTTATTCCCAAAGGAACTTCGCAAGGGAAGGCAGCGAGGCACACCGCGAGCGGCACTTGTTTTGCTCGAGGACGCACGCAACGTTCTGGGGCTTTGAAAAGGCATTCGAAATTAACTATTTCGAAATTAACTATTTTGTTGTTCACAATGATCGAAGCTTACGGTTTGACCTTGCTTGACGAAAGAACAATGCTGGGGATCTGTTCGTCCTGTACTCTCAGGTTTTAAATTATATTTAGCTCACTGGTGATGTGCCCGTCGCCTTGTAGCCTATGAGTCATTCATCCCCAAACTGACGCACTGTCAGCTTAGGAATGAATGGTGGAAGCTACGTGTTTGTTGGAACAGTCACACGTCTATCGTTCGCCACGTAACCACGCTCTCGTTCATATCCACGCGCAGAGAAAGGGACGGGACACGTGATCAAAAGAAGGTGTTTGATTGGTTCTGGTTAGCTTGCAGCTCCCACAGCACTGTCAACTTAGGAATGAACGAAGTATAGTATCGTCGTGATGACGCGACGCCGTGAATCTGTCGTGCCTGGAGTTCGTAAGCAGTTGCCTTCAGAGTGTCGAACCGAAATTTTTATCGGTTCGGTTCCGGTTCGGGTTCACGGCTTTCGGTTCGGTTCCGGTTCAGTTCCGGAGAGCAAAAAATAACGGTTCGAACCGGTTCGAACCGGTTTGAACCGTTAAATTGAAAATATATTTTCCGCGTTGTTTTGGCAATATACACTACTTACGCCGTGAAACGATTAAATATATAGTTTCTTCGATCGTCCGTGCAATTTCCTTTTATTTTCAGGTACCAAAAATATGAAATTCAGTTATTTAATTTCGACGCAAGAGTAGAAGAAAATCTACATTAACGTACATAACGTCGTGTTCATACGACTCAACATCCCTTTGTTTACAAGTAACATATATTTTACCTGAATCAAAATGTTTAAGTACGAGAGTAAAGAGTTGAGCTTGTTGGTACATACCTGTAAATAAATCAGCTTGAAATTTAGAACTATACTGTATTTTTGTTCTTTCTTCGTGTTTAAGTAAACTTTTAAAGTTCAAGCTGATCTATTTACACGGTATAAAATGTTGTCGCGAAGTGTGGTAGGTCGCCTAAAATACCCGTGATTGGTACACCTTTGTGTCGCAGTATAAAAGTTAAATCGTAATTGTGTCCTTGAACTAAGGAATTAATTACAGCACATAAAATTATAAAATGGTCACCTCGTGGCCATATATATCATGAAATGTGGTTTACGAAATACACTTCACAATGTATATGTATATGATGACGACACAACTGAGCTAAAAGCAATGAAATTTTCAAAATGTCACGAAAGTTTTAGGATAATTCCTTTCAGTCTAGTTTTTATAGAAACACCGAGCGGCAATCAAAATGCTTGTTGTTCTAACCAAACATTGTTTACACTCAGCACCGCATGCATGTGACTAATCATGCAGCAAGAAGTAATCGCAATTGTTCACACTAATCTATACGCACCTTCGCATTCAGGTCGAATCTGGCCCAAAATAGCGCTTGCCCAAGTGAACATTTTCTTATACAGGATAAGCTGGCATAGCCTGGCTCTTGAGGTTTGTTCTTGACAAGATGCTAATCAATTTAATTTGCAAATGAGCATCACCCTTGCTAATTGATGATTTTAACGCGATAGCGTTAAGGAGCTCATGTCGCTGAAAAGCCGATGTTGGTGGCGTGACTGGAAAATCCTGATTGGTCGATAGGGTCATGACGGTAGAGCTACATGCCCTCGCGCAAGAATTTCAAACAACCCACAATGCTCACGTGAAACGTGACATCACGCGTGGAATGAGAGTGATTAAAACTAGACATGTAATGCAAATTAAAGGTCTCCGTGTGTCTCAAATAATTTCACTTTTTAAAGTAATTTCTTTGCCTTAAAGAAAAAAATTAAGAATTTTAGGCGGGATTCGAACCCACGACCCTTCTGTTGCGAGTCAGACGCTTTTGACTACGCCACGCAAGACACGCTTGCGCGGCAAATGAGAATACGATGCAAACGAGGACCGTTAACGCTATCGCGTTCTACTTTTAAAGGCGAAGCTTAAGCGTCCTCCAAGATTATTTTTTGTTAAGTAAAACGAAGTAGTATTTCACGTTCTACTCGACATGGCAGCTACTTATTTGGAGACTTTCTGACGGTTTGCGTGCGTAATCGTCATAGTTCCGCCGCGCGCCCCTGTTTACTTTGTTTTTGTCCAGCCCACAGACAGATAAAAGTAATGTTCACCACATAAAAGAGGCAATAACAGACTTCTATATGTTTGAGAAGTTATATGTGTGAGGAACACATAGTTATCTAAATTAGCTTCAAAATCAGTAATATGTGTAAGGCTGTCCCAAATCACTTACAACGTGCCTGTCGAGGATAAAAACGCGGGAAAAGATTGGCAGAACCCCTTTCAGATAATTTGGGGGCATTGCTTTAGGGTGGTCAGCCCTTTATTTATGTTGTCAAATATTCAGTTAGTAATTAAATATATTTTTATAATGATCAATAAATTTTACTTCATAAAGTTCACATAACCGCTTGAGACCGACGCGGAAGGACGATACTCGAAACTACTCGAGTTGTGGAGTCTGCGTAAAAGTGTTTTTCTGTTTGCTGATTGGCAGTGTGAAACATCGGGTTGCAGGGTACGCCAAAAAGGACTCTGTGCTCACATGATAGACTGCAAGTCAAATACACGAAATGTTCAAAAAGAGAGAGATAATTAATGGTATTTTTCTAAATAATCCCATACAGAACGCCTTACTGCAAAAAGAGATGCGTAAAGATGCATGCAATGAAATTAATAATTATACATAAATAGCGCGAAGGACAGACAAAGATTCTTAAAATCTTAATATAAATCACATTTCACCAGCTTGCATGAGCTCGAAACTTCGCGAAATACTGCCTCGAGAGGCTAATGTTTTATTCGGTTTTACCTGCACTTGTTTTGGGCCCTCACTTTACAACACTATGCTTCAATAGTCATGCGCTCTAACATTTCTCTAGGCTGCCATATATCATCGCGAGACTGCTATAAATACTGCACAACTTTACAATTAGGACATCTATTGCTAGTGTTGCGGACATCACATTTCACCAGAAAGCTGAACTGTTTAACATGGTAGGCACGTGACGTCATCACACTATAGGCTGGTGGTCATTGTGATTTCTTTTTGCTGAGAAAATCGAATTCGATGGTGCAAAATGCACGCTGCCACAGGTTCAAGCTCAGCGAAAGCCAAGTATTGGAAAGGCGCGTATTATCATTCTTAGTGCATCGTCGTGAGGAACGGCGCAAGCGTCTGGCACGACGAAAACGTGCTTTTTGGCAAGAGTTTTTGCAAACAAAGTAGTTTCCGGGGCCATGCTTTTCGGTCAGCGCCAAAGATACGGGGAAGAGGAACCTTTACAACACAGTATGTGTTTTTAAAACTAACCCCCCCCCCCCCCACACACACACACAAACACACTTCTTTTTACAGCGGAGCTGTTAAGGGCTAGTTTCCCCAGTATCGTGTCCGTCAGCAAACAAATGATGACACTAAACTCTGGACAGCTACTGCCATCTCTAAGTGACGGCGGCAACCTCTTCAGCCTTTCCACTCTAGCTTGCCGACTTGCGGCCGGCCATTACTTCATTCCCACCATAGTACAGCTTCGCTGGTCTTCCTTCTTCACCAGAGTGGAAAGACTGAAAGTATTCCTGAGGAATTGCCTCCTCCGTTTGTGTGTGCTAATTCGACAATTTTATTTGTCACTTGTTAACAGCAACCCTCCATTGCTTTTATTTTGCACCCCGTAAAGTTTAAAGGGGTAATAAAACGATATTGGGTTGGAGTGTTCATGACTTTTCCGAGGCGTACTGGTCCTTAGTCTGGGCCAAGTATACTCGCACAGGCCGCCACTGATTCAGAAGCTTCTTTGTCGCGGTGAAATTGCGAGGATAAAATGAGACTATTTCTTTTAGTCTTGCCTTCGCAAAGATTGATGTCGTAATTGTGGGATCAAAACTACCCGCCTGACGACAGTCGAGCGCGGCTCATGGATTGGACAGGAGAACTGCGTGAGCACTGTACATCGGCTCGTAACAATCAATACCTCGGCGGACACTTGGGTAGTGGCTCGTGTCCAACCACTGGGGTGATAAGAATAGCCGAACACTAACAATGCCTGGAGCTCAGCACGCGTTTTCTTCCTTTCCAACCCCAGCGCGGGGGTATGATTAACGTTGGCGGCATAAGGTACGCACCAGGCCACGTGGCCGCTTCTGGCTCCGAGTTGAGGAGTTTATTCAGTTATTAACGTTAGGGAGTGATTCTAAGTAGTATTTAGTGAATGTATAGAAATCTTTTTATGGCTCCTTTAAGCAAAATACAGAGGGGGTCGAAACTTGGGCAATAACTTGAGAACGACGCTCGTTTGAGACTTAGAGCGACTGCCAACGTTCGGCTGTCCCTCTGAGGTCACTAAACTCTTTTTTTTTAGGTATTCCTCCCGTACACACATGTAGTTCTATGTAACGTCATATTAATAAGTCGCATTTAGTCATTTAAATACTTCTATTCTCGGGGACATTTTTGGGATACAGTTCAACAACAACGAAAAAATGATTGAGTGCCTCAATGATGTAAAATTTGTCTTGCAACATTTATTTTGTACTTTCAAGAAATACTGTTAAGAAGTAACCCCTGATGTTGATAGCTTGCGAAAACATCGATAAGTTTTCCCTCCGCGCAATTGCAGATGCAGAAAAAATAAAGGAAAGAGACAGCTGTCGATCCCCTCCTCAACTCGCAATTTGAACAAGCGGCCACGTGATCTGACGCTAATTATATACACGAACTCAACTCTCCTACGTCACGCCGCGGTGGTGGCGCGTCGAGCGCACTTCCGGTCTGGGGCGGTGGGCAGAAGTCGCCGTGCGGGGCATG